>JADRCC010554463.1:0-10246 GCA_019843855.1 Hylomyscus alleni | reverse complement strand
TTAACACCAGGTTCCTGAAATTGAGGGAAAGTTCAAGAAGAGAAGAGAGGTGTCTTTAAGCTTAAGCTTCATTTGTTTCCTGGTAAACATAGCTATTATATCTTACACTGATCTGTGTAACGGTATGGCTGCCTAAACAATGGCTATATCCTGAGGTCAAGGTTATACCTTAAGGTCTGACATCAAAAATGTAAAATTTCTCTTTGCAACTGCCAGGTGTGTACAGTTCAATCTGCTATTTCCTTCACTTACGAATAAAGAGCCAAGTCTCAGGGTAGTTCAGTTCTCTCTCTGTAATAGGAAGTGACTTTCTTTCCTTCAGGAACAAGAATCTAGAGTCTCTCCTCCTTCTCCTATGACCCAGGGCAGGCAAGGGTCCCTAGCTTACCCTGGCCTGACCTCCAGCTCCATCTGCAAGTGGCTGTCCCACCCCTCACAAGCAGCATCAGTGATATCTGCTGAGAAACAAGTTTCCATTTCTTCCACTGAAGCTGTGCTGGGATTCTTTGGAGTGGAAGTATGAGATAGGAGCTAATGCAGCCATTCTACTACTAGCGAGAGGTGAGAGATGTCTGAAATACATTCCACTGTGGAACAGAAGATGAATCTGAAGTCTAGAATGCCAAGAGATACACGGTGGCACTATCTGAGCTACTGCGCAAATCTTGCTCAAAAGTCAAACCCTTCTCTGAGACTTTCAGCTATAAGCACCAATGATGTTGATGTGTTGCTCAAGCCAATTTGAGCTGAGTTCTCCAAACCTTTTTTTAAAGCAAAAGGTTCCTGGCATAATTAGAAGCCACAGAGACAGTTTTAGTTGGTGGTATAAAGAAAAACAATTTCTCATGCTTGTGCATTTCATAGTTTCTCTAATATTATAAGCAGTAAGGAATATGAAGCTATTTGAAACTTCAAATGTTAGCATAAGTTAGTCCTAAAACTACTGATTGCTAACTACTGATTGCTAATTCTAGAATTGTCGATTAGCTCAAGACTCCTAATCTTTGCTTTAAAAAGTTACTTTTCTTGTTAAAACATTCCCAGTTGTTAACATTTAATAGTCTCAGTTCTTTTTTTTATTAGATGTTTTCTTATTTACAATATCTCCTTTCCCAGGTTCCCCTCCAAAAACAAAACAAAAAAACAAAACCAAAAAAACACAAAAAAACAAAAACTAAAACAATCCCCTATAGTCTCAGTTCTCTTGTAAGTTTTTGGGAAACAGACTTGCCACAGACACCTTCTTTTGGTCTATCCATCCCAGCGGAAAGAAGTCCACATGCTCCTTGCTGGCGCCTCTTCATGAAGGACTGCTGTTACCCACTATAATCTCTCCTCCCAGGGATGTTACACTTCTAAAATCACTTTCTCCTATTTTCATACATTAAACTCTTGTGTATTACTGGGCTTTATAAGGGGTGGCCCTAGGCCATCTGGACAGAAGTTCCTATTAAGAACTTCAGTGAAGCAAGGCAACAAGGCGAGGGTGATTTATTAACATATCAAGAGGCTTTAATCTGCTAACATCTTCCCATCCAGTCAGTGTGACAGACTGCTAATGCACAGGCATGGGCGATGGGAGAGCTGAAAGGGAAAGCTACCTACCTCTCTCTCCTGCTCATGCAGTCAAGCAGGACAGCACCAAGGGATAACGCCATGCTTGCAGTTCCTGTTTCCTGATTTCCTCAGGTTTGCTTCTGCTGCTTATTTCACACTTCATAAAATTGGGGAAGTGTATGTGTGTCACAAAGGCAAAGCCCTGCCAAAGAGGCACACACCGAACAGACAGCTTCCCTGGTTACCTGACAGGCACAGGCTGTCACCCCAGCCAGTCGGGAGGCTGAGGCAGAAGAATCCCAAGTTTGAGCTGGGTTTAGCTTCAGAGTGAGTGCAAGGTCACATGGGTAACTTACTGAAACCCTGTCTTAAAATGGGAAAAGAAGTCGAGGGATGGGTGCAGGTGTAAACACTTGCCTAGCAGGCACAAGGCCTTCAGTTTAACCATCAGCACCACACACCTCCAAATCAATGATTTCACTTTTTACATGGGTGAATTACAAGTGTGTTATTACTAGCAAACACTCTAGCAGCTATCTCCTATAATCCACAGAACCAGCACTGCTTTCGTTGGACATACTAGTATTTCGAGAAGGTAGGAGCCCAGCAACTGGGAGTATCTGAGCACGCTCTCCAGTAGTTCTTGCTCTCCTCACCCACCCCACTTCCAGTCTCGTCCTCTTATGAACCAGCTCCCATCTGTTTAGGACTGATCTCTCTGCAGGAGGCTAATGTGACTCACCCCTGCTGGGCTCGCCCACCCTGTGCAGAGCCCTTTTTTCTGCACACACATGAGCACATACTGAGTACTTGTTGACAGAGCGAGTGCAGAAAAGGAAGCTATCTCAGTGTGTGAGTTTCCTTTGACTATAACATTAAAGTTGGGTTTCAGATCAAAAGGACTGTTCTACCTTTAAAAAAACCTAATCTTAGATAAGTATAGTAGTAGTTAGCATATGAAGTGTACTAATTTGCATTTTGTTGCTGTGATAGAACATTATGATAAACAAAAACAAACAAACAAAAACCAACTTGGAGTTGGAGATGTTTTATTCCAATCACAGGTCTCAGTCCAGCATCCTGGGAAGCCAAGGCAGGAACTCAAGGCAGGGACCAGGCAGCAGGAACTGAAGCAGAGACCATGGAGGTTTGCTCAGCCTACTTTCTTATATAGCCCAGGCAGGCCCATTTGCCTAGCAGTGGCACGCAATGAGCTCAACCCTCCTACATCAATTAGCAGTTAAGAAAATGTACCATGAACAATCTCACAGGCCAATTTCACAGAGGTAATTCCTCAACTGAGGTTCCCTCTTCCTAGGGGATTAATTTTTATATTAAGTTGATTAAAAACTAATTAGTATATGAAATTTGCATACAATGTTCCATGGTCCTTAAAAACCTACACTATAAATTTTCATTTTCATACACACATACACACTCATACATATAGTATCTAATATATAAATACTTTCTACTCAATGTTAAAAAGACATGATTTATATTTGTTTTTAAAAAAACCCATGTGTATGTATGTTTGGGAGTTACATGTGTTTGTATGTGTATGTGTGTGGAGCCAGAGACTGCTCTCTCTTGAGGAATGAGTGCAGGTTAGCTTGATGGCAAGTATCTTTACCATCAGGGGGTAAGGTGTGTCTCTCTGACCTGCACAGACAAGACTTTAAAATTACCTTTGTGATAGCACCTAATGAGACTGGCAATGCCCAGTGAGTACTCCTCTTTCCTGGACATGCCTACTGTGTACCCCTGTTGTACCCCTGGCAAGCATGTAAACTGTCTGTCTGTCCAGCATAGCTTTTATAGTAAGAGTATACTATCAGCATCACCGCACCTGAGATATTTCAGAGCGTATGGCTTATGGCAATGACTGAGAATTCTAACCACCATAGACAGCACTACCCAATTGTGTCAGGCCACACACCACTCATCAGACCTCATCACTGTGACCTGCTTAGCACTGTTTCAGTACTCAGATAAAGAAAGTGAGGCAAAGAGAAAGTGAACGGCTTTTCCTAACACCCTGCCCTCTAAGTGTGGAACTGGGATTTGAGTGACAGGCTAGCATAACCGAGCATGCCCAGGTTAATTAAGGGGGGGTGGGATATGACATAGCACTCAATGGGAGCTCACGCTGCTGAGCTGCTCTGGGGACACTTCTACGTCATAGATGCACTTCAGTGTGTCATCCATTTAACGTTTCTCTTGAAAATTAGGTTAACTTACCCCAAATCTTCTTTGCATTCCTTATCCTCATAAGTCCTTTTTGAAGGGCCCACCTTCTCCATCTGAACAGAGCCCCGCTAATTTCCCACCCTTCCTCCTTACTGCTGAAGCCCTTCACACTGGATCCCCGTTGCTATGGTCAGGACAGCGTCCCCTTCTCACCTCAGGAACTCAAGGACCGGAGTGAACATGAACAGATGCCATGCTTTGTACCAACTTTACCAACTTTGATGTTTTCCCCTGACTAACCCTAAGCAGCTTCCTCTGGAACCTGCTTTCCCCAGCACTCATGCTTCCTGACGGTGCTGAGGTTACTGACAGCTGTGTAACTCCTGTGGAGTAGGTTGATAAGACCGAGAGACTGACCCCAGAAAAAGGCTTTCTCACAGACTTGCATGTACACTGACAGAAAGAACCCTTTCTGCTGTAGCTCCTGTACAGTAGAGATCTCCATACAGTTAACTGTTACCTTTGACAGATCCCTGAAGTTTCCTGGGAGCGTCAGGTCCAACTCCTCTGATTCGTAGTTTGTTAACACCCACGGAAACACAGGATACTGGTTCAGATCATTATATGTCCGTCCTAGCAAAGAGAAGAGAACGAGTGAAAACGTGTATAGCCTCACTGCTCAGAAAGTATTTTCTGAGCTTATTATAGGTAAGGCAGTCATTGTATTTCAGGAGGAAAGCAACTCTCTCCTTGGTCTAAGTCTTTGATAAACAGGTGTCCAAAGAATCTTTCCTCAACAATTTCAACAAGAGCTTCACACAGGTGACACTGCTGGCTGGTCATCACACATGCTTCCCTTGTGATTAGCCTCCTTATAAGTAGTTCTGGCCATGGGACCTAGTTCTATCAACAGCATGTGAACAGAGGGGATTTGTGAGACTCCCCATAGGTGCATCTATATGACTTCTTTTTATGCTGACACAGATAACATTTGCCCTTAGAAGCAGAGCTCTGTCAGCCAAGGACTTTGAAAGTGTTGTGGAGGGTGCCAGGGTATGGACTGCATGTTTGTAGCTTATTATCAGATATTTGGCTGTAAAGAAGACAGATGTAGAAACTACATCTTCAGTGAACAGATGCTACATTAAACATGCATCAAGATGCAGGGGAGAGGTTGGGAATGAAGCCTTTGCACAGTGCTTGCCTGGAATGAGTTAGGCTCTGGGTTCTAAAAATCCACCAGAAGAGCCTGCCAAGGCAGGGAAGCACTGGAGGGCAGGAGGAAGGAAGGAGACAGATGCGGAACACACTCCTCTCTCTTTCTAGTCTATGTCTCTCTTTTTGTGCTATTCTGGTGTGCTTGGGTGAGAGCTGTGGAACTGTTGGGCTCCTGTGCTTAGTTTGAGAAGAATAGTTCAGTATTTCCCATGGGAATCAAAGCCTGGTGGAATATGGAAATTTCCTGGAAGGTCACTCCCCTAATTTGCTATGTGAAAGGTGCCACCATATTAAAGTAGCAGTGTCCTATCAAATGGAGTGTGGCAACACAGGTCTGTAATTCCTTGTATCTAAGAGAGTGAGGTAGAAGAATTTTGATTTTTAGGCAATCTAGAGTTATATAGTGAGATCCTGTCTCAAACTGAGACCAGGGTGGGAAGGAGAGAGAAATGGAGTAAGGAAGACAGACTGCAGTCAGTGGTCCCCAGGCTGGGCAGGGAGGGGGGACCACATCGGTTATTTTTCTTTTTAAAAACTTTTGTGTCTTGGCAGATACTCTCTGGCCAGTAAGTGTTCTTGATGGAAAGAACGCATATGTGATAGAAACAATAAAATGAGCCAAACCCTAAAAGATGAACAAACACAAGCCAAGTAAGAGCTGTAGACAGTTCTTGGCGTAAAGACGGGAGCAGAGACGGAGAGCAGCGCTGTGGACCATGGGGCAGGGGGACAGTCACAGACAGGAAGACCAGCCAGTGAATAGGCACAGATTTTGAGTGGATTTAAGCCTTCTGCACATGAAAATGTTCTAGTAGAAAAAAGCTGCCAACTTCTATAGTTCAGAATGCGCCAGCGGTCTTGCCTCCATCAGTGTTCACTCACAGGCACAAAGCCAGAGGGCACTGACCGGCCAGAGGGACGGCTTCCCATTTTCTCAATGGACCCATGAAAATTTCACTCTTGTCATTTTCTAGGGAACTGTTCTGCTTAAACCTCTGTAGAGTTAAGAAAAAAAGAGGTCTTCTTATCTGTGTGTCACTTTGTAGAAGAATACCCTTCTTTGTAACACAGGTTACATATAAAAACAAATTATGAAAAGAAATAGATTGTACAATAGATTGGTTTTTTAATTTTAAAGATTATTTTATATGTACTGGTATTTTGGCTACAAGCATGTCTATGTACCATGAGTATGCTTGGTGCCCTTAGAGGCCTGAGAGAAAATCTATTCCCCTGGAACTGGAATTACACATTATTGTGAGCTGCTATGCAGGTGCTGGGAAGCCAACCTAGGTCCTTAGGAAGGGCAGCCGTGTCCTTAACCACTGAGCTATTTCTTCAGTACCTGCCATTAATTTGTTTGTTGCTAGTTATTATTTGTAGCAAAGGAAAGTTTGTCAAAAATAATTAAAAAGCCAGTATATGTTAACTCAGGATTTAAACGTTCCTATGAATGAAGACAGTGCAAGAAAGATGATGCTTATCGGGAAAGTTACTCTCTTACTCTACATGTCTCCGTAATAAAGGAGAAAGAAGCATTATGTTAAAAACACAGACAAACACACGGACGGAATGAATGATCCTCAGGACAATTTTTCTCTGATCCTGAAGTTTTTGTAAGCCATTTTTAATAATCCCTGAAAGCTTCTATAAAAAGAAATGGTAAGAAAAATTTAGTACTTTTACATTACTATAGCTTCATAACATTGTTTGATTGAAAAAAATACAATAAACTTAAAAAATAAAATGGAATTAACCCATTTTTGGTGAAATATTCTACTTCTGTCTTGCATCAGACAATATATTTTTACTTGAACTAAAAATTCGGTGTGCCAACGGTCACAAAGAAGAACAAGAGTGATGAAGCAGTACTCAGGGCTCCACACCCCAAAACTGCACTGAATTAGCATTCTTTATTTTTCTGAACATGACACAGGAAAAAAAATAAGAATTCTATACCCCTAAATAGAGGTATTTCAAAAGCAATATCTGTTCACCTCTGGTCACTTGGCGTTTATACACTGGCTGTTTTTGCTTTCTCTTGAGCACAGCCCACATGTAACAAATACACCTGTGCTGTCCTGGTAGGCCCTTGCCGTCTCTGGTGGTGGTGAGAGCCCACCATGTTACACATTCCGCTAACTGTGCTTCTGAGGATGTATCTCAGAAGATGCATATCTTCTGGTATGCACTAATCTACTCAAACAATAAAAGTGAAGCACAGTAAATGAGATCTCAGAAACACTGGATATGTTTCTTCATTAAACACACACACATACACACACACACATACACACAACCATTTTAATTAAACCATCCAATTTAATGTTTTTATATGGCACTTTAGTTTTGAAGGTAAAGTGATCTAGAGACAGCTGACAAGGAAATTATAACTGCAATTCCTTGGTGAAAATGTTAATGACAGCAAAATATCGTTTAATGAGATGGCGGCGGCACCTGGATTAGCATGCCGTAAGAATGCTGTTCCTGTGTCGTCGGCGTCTTCACACTTTACAGACATTTTGTCATCTCTAGGTCATTAGGAAAGAATTTTTAATGATTTTTCTAGAAGCAAGCAGTTCAAGTTACATCTAATTAGATGACAATAATAAGCCCAACACATGCAGTAGCTAAATATATACATAATTAACCAGGGAGAGCTTGTTCATCACAAAGTAAGAACCTGGAAAGTGCTAACCAGGAGAACAGGGCTGGGGTTGGGAAAGTTGTGCTGAATTCATTAGCTGATCATATGAAAAACAATCCAAAAGCCTTAAAAAAAACCCCAAAAAACCGTCAAGTCTAACAGGATCATCTACACAGACCCATGTTAGCAATCACTCGCTGGTTTGTTGTCGTTGTTTGTTTGTTTTAATGCATGAAAGTCAGCTCTTAACATCTTTTTCCTAGCATTATCTCAAAGTGTATAAAGTGATGCTTGGGCTGTATCTCTCAGAATATGATGAGCAGAAATCAGGTCAACTCTGAGAGCTAGAGGCCAAACTAGGTAAACTCCAAGAAGCATTAAGATTATTTCACAAAATCTACTATAATATTTTTGAAAACTATTTCAAATATTTAAAAAAAAATTAAACATATTATGCCATAATTCTAAGATGGATTCTCATTTACTTTGAAAGCTAAGCCTTCAAGGAACACTTAATTAAATAAAGTTGGGCATGGAGACATGTGTGTGCAATCCTGGTACTTGAAGAATGTGATAGGAGGGTTAGGGCAGTAACACCTATTGAGGCAGGAAAGGTACTGAAGAACCTGTGAGTGCTGCAGGTTCCCATGACACAGTATGTGGGATGAGAGGAGACTAAATTACCAAGATTGTAGCTACAACATAGCTGAGCTTAGACACTCTTTGATTTTTAATTAACACTTCAACTCTTAGTGAATATTTGTTAAATTTATACATAGGACAAAGACTGAACACATTATTGGGTTTTAGGTAATTTCTTTGAAAGCCATGTTTTCTGAATATTTGGCAACTTCTTAAGTAAATATGCACCTGTGTGTATCTGTGTGTGCATACAGGACAGTTATCACATTAGGGTGAAGAGTCCCCTATGTCCTGATACCATGCACTGCCCTATAAAGCAGCTGCTAGAGATTTCTAATCTCATTGTTTTCAAGCACCTAGAAATGAGAAAGGAAAGCAAGTCAAACAAATAGACATTAAGAAGTGGCCACCACAGAACAGGTCATGCAATGGATTGTATGATTCAGGCAAGCTATTTTAGTGCAGATGATAAACCTGAGTGAAACATTACAATCAAAATGAAAAGAGCTGACATTTGTGAATCCACACTGATCTACTTTTATCAAAAGTATCAAACTTGAAAGGGTCATTCCCCATCAGACTCTGATTCTGCTCCTTAGCTTAGTTCTGGTTGCAGAAACCCCATGTCCATAATCCCAGTGAATTTGTACAATGGATCATACACACAAAGATACACAAAGCATAATGAGTAAGTCTATTTACTCCTACAGCCCAGAGCGCCAGTGCTGGCTCTCAGGACAAACTGGCACTCACTCAGAACGCCAGTGCTGACGGACAAACCGGCACTCACTCAGAACGTCATTGCTGACGGACAAACCGGCACTCACTCAGAACGCCAGTGCTGACAGACAAACCGGCACTCACTCAGAACTTCAGTGCTGACGGCAAGAGACACTCACTCAGAACTTCAGTGTTGACGGCAAGAGAAGAATGATAAGTGTTGGTCTGGGACAGTGTCTGGGGACAGCTATGTTCATAAACATCTCTGATCATTATTCTATTTTTAAGCATTTATTTTGTCATCTACCAAAATCCTTGAAGAGTTTATTTAAACCTTTCCAGAATAGTCTGTACCTCCCTCTAGTCTTTAATTACACTCACCAGCTGTAAATGGCTTGCTTTTTCTATGAGCTCTATCCTTTTATTTTATTTTATTTTTTTAAAAGATAGGCTTTACATTGCAGCCCAGGTTGTCCTAGAACTTTAAATCCTTCTTGCTACAGCACCCCAAATACTTCTGGGGCTGGAAAGATACCTCATTTGGTTAAGTACTAAATACTTATGCATGATATTCTCATTCCATACCTAGCAACTATATAAGGAAAAGATGGGTGTGGGCTGTGCCCTTGTAATCACATTGTTAAAGAGATGGTGAAGGTGGATTTATAGAACTCCCTGGCCAAGAATGGCACTCCAAGGTGACTTATAGACTCCACATGTGTGTACTCATTACATGAACACATGCACACACTTGCACTTGTATATGAGCCCACACAAAGAGATGGACAGAAAGAACCATGTCTGGCATTCCAATGTCTCCCATAGAAAGCTTGTTGTGGAGACTGGTTTTCAGATAGCTAGAGTGAATGTGCTGCACGAGACCCACCTTGAGGCTGTGTGTCCAGTGCACAGTTTCTAACCCTGTTTGTCTGCAGAAGAACAGGAGCATCTGTATCTGCCACAGGGCCACAAGTGGTGCAGACACTGTGGGCTGGGGCCTCACGCTGACAAGGGTAGGCACAGGAAGCTAAGATGGCTTTTATTTTTTCACAACACACACTCAGTCTCTTACTTTCCCCTATTGGCCACCCCACTGCCATTGCTCTCATCCAAATCCCACCTCATCCTCCTCTTTTTATCTGCAGACTCTGGCTTAGGAACACAACGTTTCTAAGACCTGAAACAAAAACAGGAACACTGGTCTCTGCTGTCCATGTGCACCGTGTCACATGTGCACCGTGTCACACTGGTCTCTGCTGTCCATGTGCACCG
>JADRCC010554460.1:0-13163 GCA_019843855.1 Hylomyscus alleni | reverse complement strand
TGGTTATGTTCTGTTTTGGTTTTTTTGTCAAAGTGACCCAAGCAAGAGTCGTCTAAGAAGAGGGAAACTCAGTTAAGAATATGTTCCCACCACACTGGCCTACTGGCAGCCTGTGGGCATTTTCTTGATTGAGGGTTGACGTGGGAGGGCCCAGACTACTGTGACTGCCGCAGTCTGGGGGCCCAGGAGAAAGCAAACTGGGAAAATGGGGGTGGGGATAGGGGAGCCAGCTAGTAAATACAGTTCCTCCATAGCCTCTGCTTCAGTCCCTGCCTCCAGGTTCCTGCTTTGAGTTCTTGCCATGACCCATCATGATGGACTTTAACTGTGTGCTCACTCTAAAGGCACGCTCGCTACAACTGCGCTTGCTGTAACTGTAGGCTCTTTCTCCCAGGTGGCTTTCAGCCATAGTACTTATTACAGCGCAAAACCTAACTAGGGCAATGCATGTATGAAAGTCTTTGAACGATAAATTTAAAAGGGGGGAAAGGGAGTTAAAAATAAGTGAGAACTTAAATAAAATACACTTCAATCACACACACCACACATACAAATGCTCTAATATTAAACAAAAAAAAATGTGGCTGATGTGCTATTGTTGAAAGGACAACAATGGTTTGACACAGATTTTGGAGTCTCAATAAAGTAAGTTATGTGATATAATATACTTTTTATCTAGAAACCTGAAAGGCCTACACAGCCAATGCCCCTTCTCTCAGAGATAGGGAATGTCGGATCCTTAAGAGCTGAGATGTGTTTCCAGGGTAGATGGATCAGGTCTCACTGCTTAACTTTTCTTCAGTAACTCCTGCCCTTCTCTTTATTTATAGTAAACCTATCTTACCTATCCCTTCTCCCTAGTTTGTATTTTTATAATAACAATAATTTAAACAATAATTATTCTTATTCTTATTCTTATTCTTATTCTTATTCTTATTCTTATTCTTCATTGTCTTTTTGTCGTCATAATCTTTGGACCAATCCTTCAGTCTTAACCTCTACAGCCTTTTTGGTTTCTTACATCTGAAATCCAACTAGTCAGTGTTGTGGTGCCATCTAGTGGTCAGGTTGGTTATGGGCATGCCTGCTCTGCCACAGCGCTCCGCTTCGAGATGATTTACCTCAAGATTGCCCTTTAGGACCAATACTCTTGCTCTTCGGCTCCTTTAAAAAAAAAAATCTTTCTCTTTATTAAAAAAAACTTGGAGGGCCAGTAAGATGCTCAGTAGGGTAGCCTGATGACCTGAGTTCTATCTCTGAGCCCCGAAGAGTGGAGAGAAAGGATTAACTTCCACAAGCCCTCCTCTACCTGCACACCCAGACAAACCCACATACATAAATGAATGGATAGATAAATGAATGAATGAATACATTTTTAAAGCTTGTTTTTTATCATAGTTTTGAGTCAACCAAGAATAACAGAAAAGATGTGAGCAGGTCCATGAACACCCTTCAAGGGTGCTAGAGCGCCCGAGAGAGATAGAGTGGGCACACACACACAAGGATATTCCTGGGGTGTTGTTTATATACCTTGTACTAAACCACACAAGACTGGGGAAAGCCCTTCCCAGGTTGCATAATTAATTACAATTATGCATAATTAAGCAGCTGCTGAGGAAAGAGACTCACCCAGGCAGCCCCACTGAGGCAGCTGCCCGGGGATTACCCATGCATCTGTAAGCGACTTCTCACCTGTCTTAGTCAGGGTTTCTATTCCTGCACAAACATCATGACCAAGAAGCAAATTGGGGAGGAAAGGGTTTATTTTGCTTACTTCCACATTGCTGTTATCACCAGAGGAAGTCAGGACTGGAACTCAAGCAGGTCAGGAAGCAGGAGCTGATGCAGAGGCCATGGAGCGGTGTTCTTTACTGGCTTGCTTCTCCTGGCTTGCTCAGCCTGCTCTCTTATAGAACCCAAGACTTCCAGCCCAGGGATGGCACCACCCACAAGGGGCCCTACCCCCTTGATCACTAATTGAGAAAATGCCCCACAGCTGGATCTCATGGAGGCACTTCCCCAACTGAAACTCCCTTCTCTGTGATAACTCCAGCCTGTGTCAAGTTGACACACAAAACCAGCCAGTACATCACACAAGTGCTTATAGGTGATCCAATAAACACATTGGTTCACCTAGTTGTACTTGGGCAGAATTATTTCTTTAGTTACCCCATCTGAAATGAGCAGACATTTGTCCATGTCTATCCAGGAAAAGACACACAATGGAAGACAAAAGAGCTTCTGTTTTAAACAAAACAGAAATTAAAACTTAGTAAGAAATAGTGTTAATCAAAGATCCCATAAATATTCCCACTTGGACAGAGAGGATTTCTGAAGTCGGCTGGCCTATTGGAACCTCCTTGTTCTCTTACTGCTGGTAAATGCATCAGCATACAATTGGCAACACGATGTTTAATCTGCCCACATTCAAAGATGACTACAAACTGAAAGGCCTATTTGGAAGACTCGGGAAATAGAACAAAAATGAAGGATGAAGACAACATGTTCAACGGGACGCTTGATGAGTGAACAAAGCCTGAGAGCCCAGAATACAGACGGTGGCTTTGGATCAGCTTTGGAAAGCTGAGAGAAGATGAATAGCCCTTTGTTGTCTACACTGGACAGCAGCCTCCAGCTTGTGTTTTCCAGCCTCAGCGGCCGTTAGAAACCGTGCCATCTGCTTGAATTTAATGGTTTAGGGAGTGGTCTGAAGCCTCGTGAGCTTTTCAGGTTCCTGGGATAATCCTTGTGGACCATCACTCACAGTTGAAAACATGGCCTGAGCCTATCCTGGTGACTGCAGTCAGCCCATGCCGCTGAAGGCTGATAAAGACACGGTGTGGAGACTTGTGGGTCAGTAGAAAGAGGAGGCGAGCTAGAGAGTGCCTATCTGCAAGGAATCCCAGAGGCTAAGTGAATGCCAGACTAAGTGGTCCAGAGAATAAAAGCTGTGTTTATCTTATTTTTACTTTACTTTTTAAAAAATGTTAGCTGTTGCACCTTTGAAGGAGAAGGAAAAGAAAATAGAATGTTGCATCCCCACCCAGTCAGCCCTTCTCAGCACTGTAGTCCGTGGTTTTGGGTGTGGCCAGGGCACTCAACTGACACTTGACTAAAGGGGAGTTGAGAGAGCTCCAAATACTGTCCCCATGAAGGACAATGCAAAAGGAGAACCACACTCACCAGCCACTGGAAAAGTGGAGCCTTTCGTTTATTTTGAGACTGTCTCTTTGTAGCCCTGGCTAGCCTGAAACTTACTTTGTTGACCAGGTTGGCCTCAAACTCAGAGTTCTGCCTCCTAAGTGCTGGGATTCAAAGTATATACTACCATGACTAGCTCCCAGTATTCTTTTAAAAATACAGAAATGAGAACTAAAGAGATGTCTCAGCAGTTGAGAGTACTTGCTGGTCTTATAGAACACTTGGGTTCAGCACCCACAGGGGACAACTCTATACTGCTCCAGCTCCAGGGATCCAAGGGGCCTCTACAGGCACTTACATGCATCTAGTATACATACGACCATACAGGCACACACAGATACACATAAATTAAATAAGCCTTTAAAAATATACAAAAGGAAAAAATATACAAAAGGGTCTTGTGAACAAAGTATCTATAAGCTTAGCTAGTCCTTGGAGGTCTGGTTTAAGAAGCAATCAGATACTCAAGGAATGACCAAAAAGCATTCCCTCTCCCACCCCCACCCTCTTATCTCCCACCCCCGCACAAAGGGTAGTTTCAACTTTTTAACTTTGGAAGAAAGAAAATTACTCCCATCTCTTCTTAAAAAAATCACCTCCCCTTTGTCTCTGAAGATGCCATAAAGCAATCACCTCACACAAACAATCACAACTATCAACTATAATACAAAAGGACCAGTTACATTAAGGGAGGCCTCCCATTTACAATTTGGATCGCCAATTGATCCAGAAACAGAACAATGAGAGCCTGTGGTACTGGCTCATCTGCAAGTCGCTGCCAGCAATAAACATCTGCCTCTCATTTCTCAAAGACACTCTGGCTTTGGTCCTATTTTTGTTGATTAATCAGCATCTTAGGGGAAGAGGCCCAGTCTGAGAGACCCCTTTACTCTCCATACAGGATCCTCAATGGCTCCCATCTCAGGACCAACTTCTGCTTGCTGTCCAGAGAAATCCAGCAATTCGTCCATCATGTCTAACATATATAAAATGCAACAGTAAATGTCTCTGTGGACAAGAAGTTCGAAAGGCAGCATCTAAGAGAGTTGTGTGGGAGCATCCCCACATGTGGCAAACAACTGGAATTCCTGAGGCTGAACACTAAGACAGCTGCAAGCACACAGCTATCTTACTCAAGTCTTGGGAATATAAATAAGCTTCCTCTTGCTCCAGGATCTGGCAAAAATTCCACTTCCTTGACCCAATTGGAGAGTTTTATCAGTCATTCTGTTTTGTTCTTTATAGGCCGGGCCATTTTAAATGTAATCTATAATTATGGTCATCTACCTCACATTTAGCTTTCTTGAAGCCCAGAGTGACTAAAAAGAAGGGAACAGAAATAATTTTCTAGCTGGATCTGGTTCTCAGTTTTATAGCTAGTAGGTAGGTAGTCTGGCTGTCTAATCTCTACAGAAATGGCAAGAATTAGTTCACTACTCCGAGGTTCTGTGAATGATAAATGCTGCTGCTTCGTGGTACCATAAAATTATGTTCACAACATTAATTGAACTCACTGTAACTCACTCTCCCAGGACACACATGCAATCCAAACTCTGGAAAATCCTAGTCCCCCCCCACCTAGAACCAGCTTGGAGCAGTGCTGTGGTTTCCCCAAAGTAACAATTCTAAAGACTCAAAGCAGTGAGCTGTAACATTGTGGCTGTGCCAGTATCTCAGATTGCCAGCCAACGATAGTATCCGTCTGCACTGGGGGGCTCCAGGAAGAATGAATGCCTTTTGTGCTTCACGAAGAAAGATTACACTCTTGCCCTGTCTAGTTGAAGCAACTTCCAAACACTTTGAATGAAGAAGTATGTAAGCAAAGTCTGGGTAAACCGCCCAGGTGGTAAGCACCCTCTACCCAGATGCTCAGGAGCCCTGCCCCTGAGAGACTGCAGCACTCACAGATCAAGCCCTAAGCAGGAGTGATTCACTGCTTCCTGGCCTTCCTAGTCCCCAGGTCAGGTACTCAGTAATCACTGGACACGTGATTAAATACTTGAACAATGTCTGATTTTTGAGCCAGGCATGTGGCGCACACTTGGAATCTCAGCTCTTGGGAAGCTGAGGAAGGAGAAACAGAGGGAGGAAGGGAAAAGAGAAACAGAAAGACAGAGACAGAGAGGAGAGAGGGAGAGAGGGAGAGAGGGAGAGGAAGAGAGTGAGGGAGAACTACTTTGGTAAACTGCCCAGTTCTCTACTTGAAGCCCACTCTCTTCTTTACCCATATATTTGAGTAAGCTATAGTTTCCCTCTTTGGTTTCCTGTGGTTAAATAGCTTTAGTGGTTTCTCTTCTCACTATAAAATTAGATGCCATTTTTAGCCTTTTACGCAAGCTGCTGCTTCCCCAGAGTAGCCCATAGTTTACCAATGATCAAAGCCCTCCTTAGAAAGGTCAGTCTTGACAAGATTTCTTTAAAGCATGGGCCTTGTTCCCAAATGGTAATTTTTAAAAAAAAACAGAGCTTTTTAAGATTTTTTAAAAAACGCATATGAATGTTTGCCTGCAGGTATATAGATATATGTGTACCACGTGCATGCCTGCTACCTGTAGAGACCAGAAGATGATGGCTGAGCCTTTTAACTGGAGTTACAGACAGTTGTGACACCGTGTAGGTACTGGGACTGAACCTTAGGTCCTCTACAAAAACAGCAATGCTCTTAACCACTGAGCCATCTCTCAAGCTCCCTCCCCATGACGTGTTTTTATATTATTTTACAAAGAGAGGAAGCTTTTTGTCTTCCAGGTGATGATTTTGTTATAAAATAACAGATGTACTTGCCCCAACATGTCCCCATGTCATAGTCCATTCAGCTCCTACAATGACACACCATCAACTAATGGCTTGTTTTGTTCTCCAGCTCTTGAAACTGGGACACAGTCATGTCTTCATTGTGACATCATGAGGTAAGAAGGATTGAGTTTGGTTTCATGGATCTTTAAAAAAAAAATAATAATGACCAATCCAAATCATAAGGCCATAGTTGTCCCCTCCTAAAGCCATCACACTAGGAATCAGGACTTCAACATCCAAATCAGAGGAGATACATCTGGACTACAACCCTAGTCTGAACGAGTGTCACAGAGGGAGGGGCTGTCTCGTCTCACATTGTCCTCCCTTCCTTGATTTTGCCCGGAGAGAGGAAGTGTAGTTAGAGTACACTTAAAACTAGTCAATAAAAATATTGTGAGACAATAACGAATTTGCTTTTAATAAGCCAATTAGGACAAAAGACAAAAAGAACTTTCTTGTTACCCTTATACTTTTTTTTTTAAAGATTTATTTATTTATTACATGTAAGTACACTGTAGCTGTCTTCAGACACTCCAGAAGAGGGCATCAGATCTCATTATGGGTGGTTGTGAGCCACCATGTGGTTGCTGGGATTCGAACTCAGGACCTTCGGAAGAGCAGTCGGTGCTCTTAACTGCTGAGCCATCTCTCCAGCCCACCCTTATACTTTTAAAATGAAAACACACAAGGTTGGTAAGGTTGTCATAGAACCAACTTCTAAATCCTTTTGTTCTTAGATTTATGTATATGTATGTGCATCTCTCTGCGTGCATGCCACAGGTATGTGGGTGCTAATGGAAGCCAGAAGAGGGCATGGAACCCCCTGAAATGCAGTCAGAGGCTACTGTGAGCCATGTGACGTGGAGCCTGGGGACCAAACTGAGGTCCTTCAGAAGAGCAGCGATGCTCTCGGCCCCCGAGTCATTTCTTCAGCCCTCTAAATCTTTTTGACCATGTAGATTACCACAGCTTTCATTGAATATTAGTTTAGAAGAAGAAATCAAAGGTTTAAAAAAGTCAGTGTTTTACTGAAAGACATTCTCAACCTTTAACTTTAGAGAAATAAACCAATAGAAAAACTATATGTATAAGAATATATAAAAATGGAATATTATATTTACTGGATAATAGAAAAAAATGTGTTACTAGGGATTACACCCAAGATCTCACATGTGTGAAGCAACCACCTTACCACCAAGTTATTTTCCCAGAAAATGTTTGTATAGTGTCTCGAGATAGTTAAATGCCCAAAACCTGATTGATCAAATAAATTCAGATATGCCAATTCAGGAGAATCGTTACAGTTCACTACTTCATATAACAACACAAAAAGTATTTATGAGTTCATATTTGATCAAATGTTTCTAGATTACCATAACTACTAAATCAAATATACATACCTATGACAGAGGCAAAGAAAGTGGAGAAGGTGGACAGTTAAGTGCTAGAAACTACAGAACTGTAGGTTAACTTTCTTCTGGTTAGTCACGGTGGTCATAGATGCCTGGAATCCCAACAAATCAGGGGGCTGAGGGGGCGGGTGGGAGGGTAACTGTCTGGCACGCACGTCAAGGACCCCAGTTCAACCCCAGCATGACGACAGAACAAAGGAAAGAAACCCTCGGTGGGTTGTGAGGCAAATGCGCCATGGTTGTCAGGATTGCTAGTGAGAAGCAGCAGCAGACTGCCTCCATTGCTGCCTATGAAGTGTGACCTTCCCTATCATCCTCCCACATCGGGAGGGTTCCGCTGGCTCTACACTTGCTTCTGGACAGTTGGCCAGACTATTTTCAAGGGTCTCTTAGGACCCAAAGAAGAGTAACCTATTGGGAGCCAAGGCATGGCCACCCGACCCCCTGCCCCCTCAACTAGCCTGAGAACTGCCTGACATTCTCCTTGGCTAAAAACATCCTGTGCCTGTTTACCAAGATGCAGGACCCCCTGCCAGCATCCGCCCGATGGATGGACAATCCTGGAATAAACCCATTGTTCCTTCCACCTTTGTAAAGTATATATTGAGCAGCTTGCTCTAAGTAAAGCAGACCTTGACAAATCTCTGCATGGTCTCCTCCTCTCTCTCACCCATTCTTCCCTACAGGCATGGTCCCTCTTGACCCCCCCCCCCCAAATAACTGAACCCCACAGGTTGGGATAGTAACCAAGCCAGCCTCCATCTGTCCTCTCTTGCCCCAGTACATGACAGTACCTTAAAACCAGTCCTCCCCAGCCGTCAGTGCAGCGCCAAGGATCCAAAAGAATCAAACATAAATAAAAGGTCTCAGTACAAGGAGCAGCGGCCGCTGATGCCAGAAACTGAGACTTACCAGCTAGGTCAGGCTGCAGTTACTAGAAGCACCGTCAAACCCTCCGAAGGAGCTGAAGGGAATGGGGCTCAGCTTTTAACTACAAGCATATTCTTTTCTACTCACCTCACCCCACCCCACCCTCCCTCTGTATCCTGAAACCAGAACATTGCAGATAGACACAAGGCCTCTTGATGGCAGAAAAGAGCTTGAAGCAGGCCGTACAGCAAGCCACCACCTCACTTTTGAGGGATGGAGAGGCTGCTCTGAGAGAAACAAGAAACCCCAGTCCAGTTTACTTAAAGATTTTATGAGTTGAAATTGTGTGTGTGTGTGGGGGGGGGTGTACATGTGTCTCTGTGTGTATGGGTATGTGTATGTGTGTGATATGTTTGTGTGAGTGTGTCTGTATGTACATTCATGTGTGTATATTTGTGTGGTATGTGGTGTGTGTATGTGTATGTGCATGCATGTATGTGTATATATGTATATGTGCATTCATGTGTGAGTGTGTTTGTGTATGTATATGTGCATTCGTGTGTGTGTATGTGTATATAAGTGTGTGTGTATGTATGTATATGTGCAATGTGCATTCATGTGTGTATGTGTGTGAATGTATAAGTGTGTGTGTGCGTGTGTGTGTGTGTGTGTGTGTGTGTGTGTGTGTGTGTGTGTTTGAAGGAAGGACTACAAATTAGGTAACAATGAATTCCAGCCTCTCTAAAGACCTGTTCCAAGAGCTCCTTTAGTAAGAGGCTTTGTGGCAAGTATTGGCGGGTGATCCATGGTTCAAGCTGGGCTCTGTAATTCTCCATCTTGAGAAAACCTCCCTCTTCAAACAGTCCTAAGGTGTTATACATCATCATATCAGCAATTGATTACGCAGGCTCTTCGGAAGGACGCAGGCAAGCCACCCCAAGGCCCCAGCTTTCTCTGCCGGGCTGCAATACCTTTTGAAACCACAGTAATATTGGGGGCAGCAGAGGTCTTCTCGACATGACTGCTTCACCTCTCAGAGCACAACTTACCTTCACAAGAGGCAGGGGGAGCTCCTCTGTCACCAGCTTTATTCCGGGAATTTCCTATGACAGGGAAACAGAAATGCAATGTCTCAACCACCCATGCTCAGGCCTTTAGGAAATGTCTTCATAGACAGGCCGAGGACAGCCAGCCTCCTGTGTGATAACCTCTACTGTAAATAACTTCCTAGTACAAAACTAATAGGGCAGTATGTCTCTTACTGTGGAAAATTAAATATTGTGGTTTTGGTTTTGGTTTCGGGTTTTTTTTGTTTGTTTGTTTGCCTGCTTGTTTGTTTGCCTGATTGTTTTGGGTTTTTTTTTTGTTTGTTTTGGGAGGGTTTGGGATTTTGTTTTGTTTAGGGTTTTTTTTTTTTTTTGTTTTTTTGAGATGATTTCTCTGTGTAGCCCTGGCTGTGTCCTGGAATACACTCCGTAGACCATGCTGGCCTCGAGCTTACAGAGATCCATCTGCCTCTGCTTCTCCAGTGCTGAGATTAAAGGTATGCACAACCATCCTGCTTTTTTCTTTTTCTTTTTTTTTTTAAGTATTTTTTAAATAATAGCTGACAGGTTCTCTAAAGAGAGATGAACAATTATTAAGGGAAAATACAGAGCAAATACTGTGTTTTTAAACATTTCTACTTAAGAACAAATGAGGCAAATTATATTCAAACTATTAAAGTCACAATTAAATGAAAGCATCCCATTGCCTTTCTCTTCCGCCCCTGTCTTCTTTCACTGTTTGTAGTACAAGTTGATCCTGTCCTCTCTAGAGATTCTCACGAACTGTGGTCCACCAAGATTGCAGGGACAGGAGCATCTCATAGTGTCTGCACAGTCCGGTGCTAAAACATGTGCAGTTCCTGCTACTTACCCCACCCCTGCATCCTGCTAACCAGTGAACATTACAACAAGCCCTGTGAGTCAGGAGTAGCTGGATGTCTAATTCCAGGCAAGAGAGAAAGAAGGCAGGAGGATCAGTAGTTCAAGGCCACCCTCAGCTTCATAGTAAATCTGAACCCAGCCCTGGCCGTATGAAACCCTGCCCATTAAAAGGGGGGCAGGGATAAATTTAAAAGGATAAACTTCCCAGATTGCCTTCACCCCACAAATACTATGAAAAAAATGTCTGTGTATTAACTTTGTAGTTTGCCTTTCTGCCAGTCAATTCAGATTTCCTTCAAAATGTAGACAGCACTAAAAAGCAACTTAAGAGTGCTTTGTAAAAATATCTGATGGGCAGGCTCATGGATGGCTGGACCACTGACACACTATTACCATGGGGAGAAAGTCACTTGTGGTGACGTAGGAAATTGCAAAACATCAGTGCTATTGAGTTCCTATAGGAACACAGGATATCTGTGTTAAGGACCTACGTGTGTTTCTTTCACTGCTGCTCAGCGACAGACACCTCAGGTTTCAGGGTCTGTGGAGGTTAATATTCAGTCTTATCTCTGACACATCTGTGAGGCATCAACTAACTAGGTGGACTGTGGTGGGCAGACCAGCCCTACATACTGGCATCACCCTTCCGTGTGGGTACTGCACTGCATAGAGATTAAATCCAGTGGGGCTGAAGCACTGATTGCTCCCTAACTTCTGGGTGTGGTGCACTATGGCCAACTGCTACCCCCATGCTTTCTCCACCTCAAAGGATTGTATCCAAAAACGGTGGCAAAAATACCCCTTTTCTCTCTTAAACTAATTCTTGTGTTTTGTTTTTTACAGCAACAAAAAAAAAGTAACTCATGTAAGTTCTAAATAGCATTTTCAAATGTACAATAGTAACATTTTAAAATAACTATAATTACAATGCACAATTTAGAATTAGCTGCAAGCAAGAATACTCTACTTTCTAGTATTTTACTTAACTCTGTAGAAGACCATTGAGAAACATACAGACTTTGGGTACAGTTAAATTCAGTGTGTGCAGTTTTTTTTGTGTTTATTTGTTTTTGTTGTTGTTTCAGTTTTTTACAATAGTGTTTATTTTAAAAATCCAATTGCTGGTAAGTGTGGTGCTAGACATCTATAGTCCAAGTGAGAAGCTTCTAGGCTAGCCTGAGCTAAATAGTGAATTCTTTGTCTCAAATTTAAGAAAAAAAAAATCCAAGTCAATCTTTCCTGTTGTAGGAAGTATTAGGAATGATTATTGGCTAGAGACAGGGAATGCTTGATCATTGTTAAGGATGTCTATAAAAGCACAGAATACAGGGTTGGAGGAGCCCTTTTAAGGGAACTCATTCCAACTACAAGAAGTTTTAAAGCCATTCAGTAAACCCGGAGATAAGTCTAGTGTATCGAGGTTATAACTGTGGGGTTTTCTACATTTTCTTGTGGGACTTCCTAGTGTCATTACGTGTCTATCCACAAAGTCTCCTGGGCCCCAGAGAGCCTTAAGGAATGAACAAATGAATCCCTGCCCATTGGGATGGTAACCTCACACAGCCCGGGGACCACTGCTCCCAATCCTGCCTCTCCACATCTCAGTCACAGCACAGAGGAGCAGTGGGTGACACACACACGGGGAGCTAAGGTGTACATTTCCTGACCCAATGGTGTAACCAGCAGGCTTCCTGCCACATAACCACACTCCGCCTATACAGTTGTAAGTTGTTTAAAAGAAAAATGAAGTGGGTGCCTAGAAAAAGAAGAAGTCGGATCTTTCCCCTTGCAATTTTACACCTTAGCATAGAAATCTATTAACTACAATCCAAAAAACAAGCAGAGAAGGCCTTTGGGAAATCACTATTATTGTAAGTATCAAAATTTTAGAAATTAATCAAACATAACTGTGTACGGTGGTGCATGCCTGCAATCCCAGCACTTGGCGGGAGGATCATATGGATCAGAGATTTAGGGTTGTCCTCAAGCTACATAGGCAACTGAGGAAGGCCAGGCTGGGCTACATGAGCCCATGTCTCAAAACAAAAAAATATTAAGTAAATCAAATGCACTTGAATATTTCTTTCTTTCTTTCTTTCTTTCTTTCTTTCTTTCTTTCTTTCTTTCTTTCTTTCTTTCTTTCTTTTTTTTTTTTTAGACAGGGTCTCACTACTACATAGCCCAGGCTAACCTCCAACTGAAGATCTTCCTGCCTAGGCCTCCTGGGTGTCGAATTATAAGCATGCTCTTTATATGCCTCTACCAACTGTGTTGAGACAAACAAAATACAAAGTGAAAGTGTCACAATTTAGCACATATTTCACCATGCCTGTTGCCTAAGTTAAATGTATTGCTCTAAATACCTTTTTAATACAACTCCTACTTCGTGACCAAGCACACTGCTCCACCATCTAACTGAAAGGGGAAGAGGCAGGTGCTGCGGGCTGCCACTCACAGAGCAGTGCCCTGGTGCCCTGGTGCATCACCACCTACTGTAATGGCGTCTAGGCTGACAGGAAGCATGGCTTTGATTCGCCCTGAAGCTTTTGAGTTGCCTCATTTTCTTTATACATTTTTATAAAAACGTGGGAAAGGGCCCCAAAAGTCAAACTGTAGCGAGTATTACCGCAGTGGTCTAGCCATTCCTCATTCATAAAACCTTTAAATACTTGAATCTGATCAATGCGAGAGAAAGAGTATCCTTTTATAAAATGCCATCACTGAGGTTCTGTTCTGACTGCCAAAAGAAAGAGTGACAGTGACCCCGTGTCTGCCCCGTCAAGCCTATGGCTTTCTGTAAATCCTTCTAGCCAATGGAAGAGAGTCGCTGCGAACCGAGCATCCTTGACCAAGTGCTTAGCAAAAGAAGTGATTCAGATTTGGCTTTTAAAAAAATTTTAGATTTTGAAACCCTTCATCTACATGAGGTCTTTTAGTGAGAAAACAGAAATACAAA
>JADRCC010554459.1:0-10543 GCA_019843855.1 Hylomyscus alleni | reverse complement strand
TGTGTGTGTGTGTGTGTGTGTGTGGTGGTATCTCCTAAGAACCTGTAATGTTTTATTTCTTGAGATTTTTGCCTCTGGTCTTCTGTCATTTCTGGTGGACTCACCAATCATGTCTCCATTCAGACCTCTTTGCTAGAACTCAGACTACATCCAATTGACACTGAAACTATAACAGACCACAGTCTGAGCTCTTCCCTCACGCCCTGCTCCTGTTTTCCCAGCTGCCTTTACTGCCTGTGCCGTTATATTATCCAGCTTTTGGGACACATCCTTAGAAACTTTCTTCACCACTGTCTCCAAGTTTTTTTGATTAACCAAATGCTGCTAGTCAAGTAGAAGAACGGAAAAAGATATGGCAGACTGGAGTGATGGCTCAACTGTTAAGAGCACTCCGTGCTCTTACGGAGGTCCTGGGTTTGGTTACCAGCACTCACATGATGGCTCACAACCATCTGTATGTAGCTCCAGTTGAGGGAATCTGAGGCAATTTTCTGACCTTGGGCACTGAGAAATTTATGCCGGCAAAACACCTACACACATAAAAAAAAAAAAAAAACTTTTTTTTAAGAAAAAGGAAAACTATATATTGAACACAGGACTGAGGGGACTAAAAAAATGCTGTTGCTCTATGTGTTTCACTCTTTGGATGGTTTTGTTACTTTAGGCAGTGCTAGGGCTCAAAGTCAGGCACTTACGCTTGCTAAGCATATACCCTGCCCTGACAGCCCAAGAAAAGCACCAGGGATAAGGAAGGTCCAGATTTACTGATAAGGAATCCAATCATTTAACAGAGACTAATTCTAAGTATATCTTCACCGTGTCTGTCAGCATGAAAGGAGTCAAGAAGAGAGTGGTTGATCCATTTTTCCAGAGAAATTAGTATGAGGTGAAAAGCTCCAGCCATGTTCAATATTATAAAGATTAAGAAAATATTCATCACAAGGGCTGTAAGGAAGCATAATTGAGTCTGACATCCTCAAGGATTGTGTGTGTGAAGTAAGCCTTGCTGATCTACAGAGTGGTAAAGCTGCATTCACAAAACTCAAGCTAATTACCAAGGATGTTCAGGACAAAAACTAACTTCAATGGCATAGATCCTATGTCGAACATACTGTGTTCCATGATAAGATGGCTCAGTAGGTAAAGGTGTTTGCTGCCAGTACTCAGGAAGCAGGGACAGGAGGATCTCTGAGTTCATGGGCAGCTAGTCTACAGATCCAATTCCAGGACAGCCAAGGCTACACGGAGAAACCTTGTCTCAAAACAACAACAACAACAACAACAAAAATTAACACAGAAGTCCCACCCCAGCCATAAAAGTTTTATGTTCTAGGGGAGTGTCTCAGTTGTTTTGTTGCTGTGAATAGACACCGTAACCAAGGCAAACTCCAGAAGAGTTTAGTGCCGCTCACGGTTCAGAGGATTAGAGACCGTGACTATCATGGCAGGGAGCATGGCAGTAGGCAGACAAGGTGCTGAAGGAGTAACCGAGGGCTCACATCCTGATCCGCAGGCACAAGCAGAGAGAGAGCTAATTGGGAATGGCATGGGCTATTGAAACTTCAAAGCCAACTCCAGCGGCACACCTTCTCTAATAAAGCCACACCTCCAAATCCTTCCCAAATAGCTTCACTAACTGAGGACCAAATAGTCAAACGCATGAGCCTATGGGAACCATTCTTATTCAAACCACCACAACTGGGCATGGCAGTGAATAGTTTAATCCCAGACACCAGTGGATCTCTTGAGTTCCAAGCCAGTCAGAGGTACATTGTAAGACCCTGTCTTAGAAACAAAGAGTAAAGCAAATAATAAAATTAACATACATACACACAATAAAAACAATGTCTATAAGAAAGCAGAGATGTTACTTTTATTAGACAAAGATTTTAAACAAGCACAGCCAATGGAAACAATATTTAAATTAACCAAAACTAAAATTGAAACTCTTGGGGCAAGAGAGTTGGTTCATTGCATAAAGGCACTTGCCACCAAACCTGATCACCTCACTTCAATCTCAAGGGACCAAAGTGATAGAAGAGAACAGACTCCTATGTGTTGTCCTCTGGTCCCATATCACACATGCTAAGGCATTCCCACATGTGTATGCATGCACACACACACGCACATGCACATACACACGCACACATATACATACACACACACACACACGAATGTAATTTTAAAACTAATTTTAATTAGGGACTGGAGAGATGTCTTAGCAGGTAAGTCACTTGCTGCCAGTCCTGACCACTTTAGTTTGAGCCCCCAAAACAGCATGGTGAAAGAAGAGAACCAACTCCCATAAGATTTCCACACAGGCCATGGTACACTGGCACATACACATACAGAGAGAGAGGGAGGGGGACAGGCAGGCAGGCAGACAGATGATTGGTGAGTGGTTGGATGGATCTTGCAGAGGACCCAGATTTGGTTCTTGGCACCCACGTGATGGCTCATGACAGTCCTTAATTCCAGTTCCAATGAATCTGACATCTTCTTCTGACCTCTGCAGGTACAAGGCACACATGTGATACACATACATACATGCATGCAAATCAAATGCTCGTAGTGAATCTAAAATTTTAAATAGTTTTAAAAATAAAAACCCCCTAGAGATCCTTTAGAACACAGCACAGAGGAAATAAAAACGTCATTTACACATAGAAAGTAACATTGGCCAGGCAGTGGTAATGAACACCTTTAGTCCAGGCACTCAGGAAGCAGAGGCAGGCAAATCTCTGTGAGTTCGAGGGCAGCTATGGTGGTTTGAATATGCTTGGCCTAGGGAGTAGCACTATTAGGAGGTGTGACCTTGTTGGAGTAGATGTGGCCTTGTTGGAGTAGGTGTGGCCTTGTTGGAGGAAGTGTGTCACCATGGAGGTGGGCTTTGAGACCCTCCTTCTAGCTGCCTGGAGACAATCTGTTCCTGGCTTCCTTCAGATGAAGATGTAGAACTCTCAGCTCCTCCAGCACCATACCTGCTTGGATGCTGCCATGATTCCTCCCATGATGATAATGGACTGAACCTCTGAACCTCTAAGCCAGCCCCAGTTAAATATTGTTCTTTATAAGAGCTGCCTTGGTCATGGTGTCTCTTCACAGCAGTAAAACCCTGACTAAAACAGGGGCTTAGGGCTGGAGAGATTGCTCAACAATTAAGAACACTGACTGCTCTTCCTAGAGGTCTTGAGTTCCTATAGTTCCTAGCAACCACATGGTGGCTCTCAACCATCTGTAATGGGACCCTCTTCTGGTGTGTCTAAAGACAGCTACAGTGTACTCACATACATAAAATAAATAAATCTTTTAAAAAGGAGACAACAGCCTAGTCTGCAGAGCAGGTTTCAGGACAACCAAGACTACCTAGGGAAACCTTGTCTCAAACAGTAACAAAGTAACATGGTTTCAACGTAACCAAAAGTAACAGTTTCAAGGCAGGAAGAGTTGAGGTTTTCATATTTTTATACCTAAGAATGAGTATTGTCCTGTTATTCAATAATCTATTTTGAATTATTAATGCAAGTTTCTCCTGTCCTTCAATTTGTTAAATAAAATTTCCCATATTCACAGTTACAGAATCATACAAACTTGTTTGTAACGTTCATATGTATATTACAACGTAGAAAATTATCTTTGTCTTTCTGTTCTCATAAAAAGGATTTGAGTGATGTGCAGAATGCAATGAGAAGCTAAAATATCAATTTTAATTTAAGAATTTAAGGTGTCGCTCAACTCACCTTCCTTACTCAGTCACACAGACTCTGCACGCGCTTCCCACCTCCAAATCCTGAGAAGTATTTCAGGACAGCCTAACGCCTCTCAGTAAAAATAGCCAAGGTTGTCATGGTGATGTAGTTCTCCCCACCCCCCACAGAGCCTTACAGTCTGGCCCAGTAGTTTCCCAATTCTGTTAGAGGCAGGGTCTCACTGTATTACCAGATTATCCTGAACTACCAGCAAATCCCAGGCTGGCCCATATTTGCAACCTTCCTGCCTCTAAGAGTGTGTGTGTCACTCTGACCTCAACTCACTCTGCAGCTGCAAGTGACCTTGAACTCTCGACCCTTCTACTGCCACCTCGCAGTGTGTGCAAACACACACAGCTTCAAACTTGACCTTTCCAGTCACTAATTTGATTTAGAATAAGAAGTAGATATTTGCTCCTTGTACCTGTTTCCCAGGACACAGTATGATTTATAATAAGAAAATCACATACCATTCCAGTGCTTTTTTTCTGGTATACAGATGCAGAAACATATGGAAACTCATAACACGCTAAATATCTTTCTTCTGTGATAATAACATAATTTATGTCTGGGGTCTTGTACAGGGGTGGTGGGGGAACCTACGTAGCCAGGGGAAACAACCACATGATTTGGGTCAGGATGAAGCCTCATGCTGAAATCAATCATGTGATTATACAATATAGAACATAGGGAAGTCTCAAGAATTGCCTCTGGGCAAAGCCTGGGCAAATTCCTAAGGTCCCAATGATAAACTTAATTTTGATTCTACTAGAGTTCTCCCTAGGGAACCAATAACTTCACTGAGTTTCTCTACAGAGCCACTGACCTCAGCAAGGGCTCCCTCAAGCCACCCAGCAGGGATGACCTCAGTGATGCAGTTGCCTTCCCTAGTCTCTCTGGCCCACATGCTCTAGCTCACCCTGAAGCAGACTCGCATACAACTGGTTTGGAGCAGTGGCTTCGTGCTCAGGTCGGGGCCTCATGCCATCCTCTTCTTTCTGTGGTAGAATCAGTCGTCAAGCAATCACGGCTATGGGGATCTTTTACAAGCAGGCTCACAGCTGCACTCACAAAGATGGCAGCTGCTTGGTTCAGAGGACAGTGATATACAGCATCTCCACTGACACAAACAAAAAAGAGGAGGATTGGCTGAAGAGCTTCTAGGCGGCTGAGTACAGGAGGGTCACTGGAGGAGGACAGGCAGGAGTGCCTGTGGAAGCCAGTATCCTCGTATTGATAAGAAAATAACAAAACAAAAGCCCAGAGTTCTAACCAGAGCGAATGTAATTTCACATATACAATTTCCCTTTTTTGTTTGTTTTTGAGACAGGACCTCACTATGTAGACCAGACTGTCCTTGAATTCACAGAGATCTCTGACTACTTCTGCCTCTTAAGGGAAGGGATCAAAGGCATGTACCACTACGCCCAGCCTAGAATATATATGTGTACATATATGCACATATACATAGAGATACACATATATATATATACATATGTGTGTGTTTGTGTGTGTGTATTGTAGCTGTGAGGTATCTGTGTAAGAAGTTAAGTAAAGAGGCACAACCTGTAATTCTAGCACTAAGAGGACAGTCAAGATATGGAATAGCAAGTTCAAGGTCAGCTTAGGCTCCATAGTGAGTTCTGAACTGAAGAACAAGCCCTTGTCTCAAAAAGCAAAGGAAAGAAGGGATGAAAAGGAAGAGGGAGCCAAAAAAAAAAAAAAACAACAACAACAACAAAAAAAAAAAAAAAACAAAGCCAGGCGGTGGTGGCACACGCCTTTAATCCCAATACTTGGGAGGCAGAGGCTGTCGGATTTCCAAGTTCGAGGCCAGCCTGGTCTACACAGTGAGTTCCAGGACAGCCAGAGCTATACAGAGAAACCCTGTCTTGGAAAACCAAAAAAAAAAAAAAAAAGGAAAGGAAGAGGGAGGAAGTAAATTTTATTTAAAAAGAAGTGAAATATGGAGAGAGACACCAAAACTATGAGCAGTATTTCTAAAAGCATTGAAGACAATAGCAAAAGGTGCAAACAGTGCAAATACATAAGAACAAAGGGAAGGATTAACAATGTATCACTGTGTCTGGAATGTTGTATACTGAAAAATAAACCAACAGAAACATGAATACAACTTTTTTTTTCTCTAGATGGGACTGGGATTAAAGGCATCTGCCACCACTGCCCAGCTAAAACTTTGTGATCTTTCATTATATGTGTGGGTCTGTATCTATGTGCGGTTCCCCACAAAAAATATATGCTTCCTCCACTGCAAGTCTTTCCTGGTTCCAGGAGATGGCTGGTTCTGGCTCTGTATCCCCCATTGCTAGGAGTGCTAGCCAGGGTCACCCTCGCAGATTCCGAGGAGTTTCCATAGTCTCAGGTCATCGGCTTGTCACAGAGATGTTTCCTACACCTCCTTCTAACTGTCTCTCCTCTGTCCTCCACACACCTGATCCCTTCAGTTTCCACTCCATCCCCTTTTCCCCCGGGATGTCTATTCTATCTCTCTTTCTCAGTGAGATTCCTGTATACAAATGTTACTGATCATCTTTGGGTCTGTGTATTGTAGCATGGTTAGCCGTTACTTTAAGACTAATGTCTACTTATAAGTGAGTACACGCCATGTTTGTCTTTCTGGCCTGGGTTACCTCGTTCAGGATGATCTATTCTCGTTCTACCCATTTGCCTGCCTGAGAAGTTCATGATGCCATTGTATCTAATACCTGAGTAATACCCCATTGCCTAACTATGCATTTTCTTGATCCATTCTTCAGTCGAGGGACATCGAGGTTGTTTCTAGCTTCTGGCTCTTACGAATAAAGCTGAAGAACACAGTTGAGCAGGGGCTATCCCAAAAGCTGTTGCCTGTCCGTGGGATGTGTTCTTCTAGCTAGGCCGCCTTGTCTGGCTTCAGTGGGAGAGGATGAGCCTAGCCTCACAGAGACTTGATGTGACAGGATCGGGGAAGGATTGTGGGAGGAGGTGACCAGGAGGGAGCCAGTGAGCAGGATGTAAAGTGAACGAAGAAAAAATAAATTAAAAAAAAAATGACTCTCAGGCACCAACCTTAACCCTTCACTGGAAAAAAAATTCCTTTTCACATAATCCTCAGAACAGCCACTCCAGCAGGATGTAACAAGGCAAAGGCGGGGAAGGAGGGGAGAGGATGTTAGTACGAGTCCAAGGAGTTTAAGGCAGACTTAAGGAGTTTTGCAGTTTGGGCCTCATTGATGGAACGGCTGTTTTTCCATCCTAAAACCACAGAGTTCTCCTGGCCTTGAACTTAGGAAGCAGCTGAAGAGGTCAGTGGCTGAGGACACCGGACAGCACTCCTTCAGGACTCATTACTCCTTTACAGCTATCCTGCTGGGGAAACATTACTCAGTCCTTCCCAGAGGTGCCTTTGTGGGAAGCCACAGCTGCACCCCAGGGGGCGCCTGGCACTCCGCCCCCTCCTTAGCTCCACTTAGTAGTAAACAAGACGTATATGGCCATGGCTTTAGCCTTGGCCACTCCTCCCTTTTGTGAGCCTATCAGCAGTGCCCACTGGCAGACAGCGATTGGATAGCTGGAACCCAAAGGAGGGGCTCTAGGAAAGTAAGTTTGTAAGCAGCTAGAGAACGAGAGACAGAGAAGAACTATGTAGCAGCAAAAGAGCTGTGTAAAAGGCCTGAATAAACTGCAAAAGGAAGAGCTCGTGGTGGTGTCCTTCTTGCTGGTCGAGGGGGACGTCACATGCCGTTACAGTTTAGAATTGTCCCTCTGACTCCTAATCATTTAGAAATGCTCAATAGTTTCTCTGACTCCAAAATGTGCCTGTTTCCACCCCCTACCCCCACCCCACCGTTTTCCATGTGGGACTCAGTCCTTGTGATCTAAATGCATTACATGCATTTGTCTCCCTAACCTTGAGCACTAAGTGAAGCCTTGGGCTCGGGGTCCCATTGAGGAGACCTGTTCCTGGGATGCAAGAAACTGCACAGATCTGAGATTGGCCTAATTATGGTGATGAGAGATAAAGAAAAACCAGACACTGGTACAGAGATGCTGGGAGTGAGTAGGCTCTGTGCTCTGACCAGATGTGACAGGATCGGGGAAGGATTGGAACTAGTTGGAACTAAGAAATCCGGGCTGGTGAGATGGCTCAGTGGATTAAGAGCACTGTCTGCTCTTCTGAAGGTCCAGAGTTCAAATCCCAGCAACCACATGGTGGCTCACAACCACCCGTAATGATATCTGAAACCTTCTTCTGGTGCTGTCTGAAGACAGCTACAGTGTACTTACATATAATAAATCTTTAAAAAAAAAAAAGAAAGAAAGAAATCCAACTGTTCTTAGTTCTTAGTTGGAACTAAGAAATCCAACTGTCCAGTATCTGGGATCCACTCATGATCTTCTTGGGTCACTTCTCCAGCTCTGCCCTTTGTAGCACACACCTTGTCTTCCAGGCTCCAGCTGCCTCTACTCCACTGCTGCTGCTGTTCTTGATGGTCATCTCATGGTACTGGCATCTCCAAAACACTGCTGTCTTCCACTGCAACTAGGCTTCACCAATAGCCTTTCATAGGCTCTCTTCACAGTGCCAAGCCTCAAATCCTTTGCATGACCCTTTTAGTCCTGGGCCATGTTCTTGTCTTTATCTTAAACTCCAGGAATACACCAGGCGGTGGCGGCACACGCCTTTAATCCCAGCACTTGGGAGGGAGAGGCAGGCGGATTTCTGAGTTTGAGGCCAGCCTGGTCTACAGAGTGAGTTCCAGGACATCTAGGGTTATACAGAGAAACCCCGTCTGGGAAAAAAAAAAACCTCCAGGAATATACATTTCTCATCTACTCACCCCATTTCACACATGAGCGATTAGAGGCATGCCTGTGGCTGCTCACACATATCTTCGCACAGAAGTCATCCATTCAGATATGCTGAGACTCTAACACCGATAAGTTTCCAGAGGCCGGACCATTGGGAACCCACTACTATGCAGGGGGAAAGATGTGATCTCTATGCTCTTATAGACTCTTTCCATCCCTCCTTACCTGAGACACTCTGCCAGGTGGCCTCCTAGAAAAATTTATTTATTTATTTATTTATTTAAATAGAGATTCTGGACCTAAGAAATTAGTGGTGATTAAGAAGAGACCAGCATCATTGAGGTGAAATCTGGGAGGTAGTTTTCTGAGAGCACAAAGAGGCTGTGTTCCAGAGATAGCCAAGGTTGTACCTCGTGCTACAGCAGGACTTGGTAATGTGTAAGAGTCACCCAGGTGGTACTGTTTTGAAGGCATGAAGGGGTCATGAAGAGCAGTTGAGGTTTGGCACTGTGAGAGGCAATGGAAGGCCATTGGTGAAGGTGCAGCCTCAGTTTGCAATTGATGACCCAGGACTGAAGGGATCATACAAAGGATTTGAGGCTTGGCACCATGAAGAGAGCCTATGAGAGGCTATTGGTGAAGCCTAGTTGCAATGGAAGACAGCAGTGTTTTGGAGATGCCAGTACCATGAGATGACCAGTGGAGTAGAGGCAGCTGGAGCCTGGAAGACAAGGTGTGTGCTACAAAGGGCAGAGCTGGAGAAGTGACCCAAGAAGATCATGAGTGGATCCCAGATACTGGACAGTTGGATTTTGTTTTTCATTGTGACTATGCTCTGATATTTTTCCCTCTTGAAGTAAGTATTTTAGCGGAACCCACAGTTAAGAGACTTTGAACTATAAAAAGACTTTAAATTTCAAAAGAGATTGGATAATTTAAAGGGATTGAAATTTTAATATGTAAGAGCCTATAAGAGGCTATTGGTGCTGGGCAGTGCTGGCGCATGCCTGTAATCCCAGCACTTGGGAGGCAGAGGCAAGCGGATTTCTGAGTTCGAGACCAGCCTGGTCTTAAAAAAAAAAAAAAAGAGGCTATTGGTGAAGACTAGTTGTAGCAGAAGACAACTTCCCCAAGATTTAAATAACTTTAAAAGTCCCACGGTCTTTACAAATTCACAGAAAAAGCACTCTCCCTTAAGGAAATGCCTCCGTGAGATCCAGCTGTAAGGCATTTTCTCAATTAGTGATCAAGGGGGGAGGGCCCATCGTGGGTGGTGCCATCCCTGGGCTGGTAGTTCTGGATTCTATAAGAAAGCAAGCTGAGCAAGCCAGGGGAAGTGAGCCTGTAAGCAGCATCCCTCCATGGCTTCTGCATCAGCTCCTGCCTCTAAGTCCCTGCCCTGTGTGAGTTCCTGCCCTGTGTGAGTTCCTGACCTGACTTCCTTTGGTGATGAACAGCAATGTGGAAGTGTAAGCTGAATAAACCCTTTCCTCCCCTGCTTGCTTCTTGGTCAGGATGTATTGTGCAGGAACAGAAACCCTGACTAAGACCGTTCTCTTTGTAGCCCTGGCTGTTCTTGAACTTGGAGATCCACCTGAATCTGCCTCCCAAGTGCTGGGATTAAAAACACGGGTCACCACCGCCCTGCTGTACTTCTCTTCAACACTGAAAACTCTGACTTTTAGACACAATGCTCATCATTGCAGAGACCACTTTCTCTCTCCAAAGCAACTCTGCCTCATCTCAGTGTTGTTGTTGTTAATTTATGCTTCTGTTTTCTTCAGACAGGAGTTTCCTCTGTTGTCTAGGTTGACCCTGGACTGGTCATTTGGCTCAGGTTGGCTGGTATTTGAAATCCTTGTGCTTCTGTCTCTTGAGTCCTGGCATGACAAGACTGTGCCAACCTTTTTGATGAGCTAACCAAACATGAGCATAGTTTTTCATGAGTCATTTCTGGTTAATATTTCTGGCTTTAAAAAAAA
>JADRCC010554452.1:3275-15708 GCA_019843855.1 Hylomyscus alleni | reverse complement strand
GGAAGGGCACAGTGGACAAAAGCCCGTGGACAAAGGGGAAAGGGCTGGTGAGGACAGACGGGAAGAGTGGCCATGAAGGAAAGCCTGTGCCAGGCCTGCAGGGAGGCCTAAATGGAGGAATCAAGGGAGAAGCAGTAATGTCTACCTCAACAAAATAGCCCAGACAGGCGAGGAGCCCAGGGCAGCGAAGTGCAGGGGACAGGAAGAGGGAGAGGCTGGGAAAAGCAAGGAAAGGCATGGAGCTTCCTGACAAGGGATGAGAGATGCTCAGGGAAGAAGACAAAGGAGTGGGAAAGGCAGAGGCTGGGGTCCTGCTAGGGTAAAGTCTTAGATAGTGAGCACTAAATGAAGGGTTAGCCTGGGAACACAGACAAAAGCCACGCTTGGAGGAGCCCAGTGCAAGGATGGCTGGCTCCTTAGGACACATGTGACAGTCCGTAAAGGAGTAGGTGAATATGTGTGCATTCCACACACTATGTGAACTGTATTTATGAGGCATAAAGCACAAGGTGCAAGGCACCTACTAAGGAAAACTCCTACTAGTTATGTACTAATTAATTTTTTATACCTTTACATTTTTGTGCTGTATTTTTATTTTAGTATATATACAATGTCAGTATACTAAAACATATGCTTACATATGCATATGTATATTCATATATACACAACAGCAGCAGCAACAACAAAATGTATATAAGCGAGACATGTATGTAACTCTAGGAGGTAGAGCACTAGGAGGTGAGATGGATACTATCTATAGCTCTTTTTAAAGTAAGAAAAGTGCTCTCCCAGGCTCTGTGGGTCCAAGGTGGCTCTGCAGCAGTGAACGGTGCAGAGAGGGAGGAGGGAGATGTCCCTGGGTCCCTGGTCTGTGGGTTGGGTTAGAAATCTTGAATGGGTTGTCCTAGCGACAGTGTGTGGGATCAGCAGACACTAACTACTGGCCAGATGGTTCTGTTCTTAGCACTCATTTTCTGTTGAAATGGAAACGGTGGGTGTCCAAAATGACTGGACCACTGCAGCAGTGGACACTGCTCCCCCCACGCCACGAGGAGTGGACACCGTTTACTATGAATCTGTTTGTTCTTTTCTCTTTGATGACAATGTACCCCAGGAGACATTTCTCTCCACTTCCCTTCCTTCTTGGCTCGAGAACATAGATAGGAGTCTGAGCTGGAGCAGCCTTCATGGGGCCATGAAAATGTAAAGTCCACTGTAAGTGAATTAGCACATGACACATAAAGGCAGAGGATCTTGGACCCAACAGACACAGGGCAGCTGGTCATGGGCTGGCATTGCTGAGAACAGTCCACATGTTAGAGCAAAGTGGGAGAATGAAGGCCTCAGATACACTAAGCCAGTCTTCCAAGCATGGATTTGTTAACAATGATGAGAAGAGAAAAAGTTCTTTTGTATTCGGACAAACTTTTTCTTTCATTTCACTAGTCTCCAGGGTGTTCTTCATTTCTTCTTTCCTGTCATTTTGCTCCTTTATCGAGTGTTTCATTCTCTTTATGCTATTCTTTTCTTTTAAACATAATTAAAAATATTTAAGTGTATGTGTTGGTGTGCCTGTGTGTGTATGCAGTGTGTGGGGCAGAGAGACATGTGCCATAGCAAATGTGTGCAGCTCAGAAGACAACTTTACGGAGTAGTTCTCCCCTTCCATGTTTCTGTGGGTTCTAGGATCACACACAGGCTGTCAGTGTCTCGCTGACCCCAGATAATCCTTATCTTCCTATTACCTCTGGGTTACCACGGGGAAATCACTATGTCCACTTCCCCTCATACATATCTCAACACAGATAAGGACTGGCGAGATGTAAATTCACTGTGTTACAAGACAAGTAAAGTAGCATTATCAAGACAGCTCCATATAGCTGAGCTACACAGAGTAGGATGGCATAATTGGTTAATGTAAGGGAAGATTTTACTTGTTGTAGGCTTAAATGTGATGCATACACAACTACATACAACCCCATTTCACAGATGTCTATAGTCCAAATTGGTAAACTGTCTAAGTAAGAGAAACGGAGCATGTAGGCTGCTTACTGAACCTGAGACCTAAGGTCGCTGTCTAAGGAGAGTAATAACCTCTCAGAGATAGGTTTAACTATTGTATGACATAAAACGCCCAGGACAATGCATCACAGGGACTCAGAATTTACATATGCGATCCAGATGTATCAGAGATCTTTCTCTAACCAAACACAGCATCTCTGCTTCATCCTCGAAAGATGAAAATGCTCATATAAAAACAATGAATACTTAACACTTGAATAGACAATTAGTCAACATGTTCTAATAAAGTGATGGCCAGTTTAAGATTCATAAATGGCACACAAAGGGTACATACTTCTTTCCCCTGCCTTTCTTATCAATATCATATTTTAAAATTATTTTGAAACTTTGTCAATGATAGGTGAAACATCTCAATGTTTATTTTCCTAAATACTAGCCATGTTATACATCTTTTTATGTTTATCTGCTATTTGCATTATTTTCTTTTTAAAATTAAAAATAAATTTGTGTATATTTGCCTGCATGAATGTACATACACCTTGAGGGTGCCTGGTGCCCGTGGAAGCCCAGAGGGTATCAGGTCCCTCGCACTAGAGTTACATACAGATGACTGTGAGCCACCTGTATGGTGGGTGCTAGGTATAGATCTGTGGTCCTCTGTGAGAGCAGCAAGTGCTTTTAACCACACAGCCATCTCTCCAGCCTTCCTTATAAACCTCTTTAAGCCTGCCCACGTCTCCTCTTTATACTTTTCAGCAGGGCCTTAATCACAGAACAAGAGCTCCGTATTAACAAGCCGACAGAACTTCTGTTTGTTCCTTGCCTTCTGGTGCCTTCTACTCACGTTTATGGTTCCTACTGTTTCTTCTCCATAAAGAAATCTTACATTTTTAATGAAATCATATTCCTTTGTATTTTTTCTCATATAATTTGCTTTTAAGACTTTTGCTCACAAACAGTCTGAGAATATTTCTTTGGCCTCTATTTAAATATGTTTATAGTTTTGATGACAAAATCATTAAATTATTCAGGAATGATCTGTGGAGGAAGCTCTCTGATGGCTTCCCAAGGCACAATGCACACCATTTATAGAGAGGGTGTTTTCTCTAAGTAGCCCTAAAGGCCCTCATGACACAGTTTCTAAATGCTCAGTTTTGTTTTGCTGGTCTATGTGTCAATGTCAATGAAATATTCTTGTGGCCTTAATAAATACTTCAACATTTAAAAAAGACATCTCTTCATTTAAAAAATATTTTGACCTTACATCTTGCTTTTTACATCTTGCCTGAGTCTTAGAAATGTGCTGAATTCCCTGAAAGCCTTCCTGGCACAGAACCCAGGCTGCCACGCTGAGGGTAAAGACAGTTGCACTTGAGAGGGAAAAAACTCTTCTTCGTTTTTTTATATAAGCATCCATTTTTCACTCTTACATTTTCCGCACAGCAAAAAAGTCTGCATGTGTACCCCTTTGGATGCCTTCTAAACTTTATGGGGTTAAAAAAAAAAAAAAAAAGCCTCTCGCTGGGCGGTGGTGGCGCACGCCTTTGATCCCAGCACTCTCGGAGGCAGAGGCAGGCGGATTTCTGAGTTCGAGGCCTGCCTGGTCTACAGAGTGAGTTCCAGGTTAGCCAGGGCTACACAGAGAAACCCTGTCTCAAAAAAAAAAAAAAAAAAAAAAAAAAGCCTCTCAACAATCAACTAGTCAAAGCATGGACCTCTAAATGTGGTCATGCTCCTTTGTGGTTTCCCACGTCCTGTAGGCTCTAGAATCTCAACTGCACACAGACCTCACACCTCTGATGGTCTGACCAGGTCAGCAGGGCCATGCCCCAGCACTTAGACACAGAGGAGAGCATGTGCGGAGACAGCCCTGGGGTGCTGCTGCTGATGGGTGGTGTATTTCTTCTTCTTTTTTTTCTTCTTCTTCTCCTTTTCCTTTTCCTCTTCCTCCTCCTCCTCCTCCTTCTTCTTTTTTATTTTTTGGTTTGGTTTCTTTGTATAGCCCTGGCTGTCCTGGAACTCACTCTGCAGACCAGGTGTATTTCTTCTTAATACTGCTTTTCTGACAATTTAAAATATTTTGTGTGTATATTCTTTTAAGGCTGTTAGGAAAGTTGCACTGCCTACCCTAGAAGTCTATAACACCCTTAAAAATGCATTACATAGATTTTCGCTTGATTCCAAGGCGCTGGGAGCTAGCAATCCTAGCAATGTTCTGGTTTTGGTTGTCTTTCTATGCCAGCCTGAACCTCCATTAGAATGTGAACAGCTTTGAGGGCCTATCTCTTATTTCCTTCTGACTTAGAGAGGATGTCTCTGGTCACTTGTGGCCATGGATAATGTGTGTAGCTTCATCACCCATGTGAGGTGCTTGCTTGTGGGTTATCCTTAGGGATTTGACATCAGGGACACAGGCATATGGAAGGACACAGGTGATTTCTTTCTTGTTTGCTCTAGAAAACTTTTAGTAATACAAATACTTTCGGTGAAGTTCCAGTGCAGCTAGCCTTTTAGTTCCCATTCACACTTTTCTATGAAAAAATTAACTCCATACAAATATCCCAACATACTAAAAATTATACATAGCATTATTTTAAATTTATTTAAATTTAATAAAATTAAGAGATTTTATTGAAAATGGCTTCTTTTATGTTCCCTTTCAAATCTTTGTCTCCTTTTACTTTAATCATGCCAGCTCAGTTTTTCTACTGTGGACAGCTTCCGTAGTGTGTTGCTCCAGAACTTTGGTTGGGGGAGATCCCACATATTTTGGTAACTGCTATAGATTCAGCCGTGTACAGTTTCTGACGTGTGTTAAACGCACCACAGCTTTGTCAACTTCTATTTACAAGAGTTTCTGCTTTATACATTCCATGCCTTAAACTTTTATGTTCTGTTGTAAGACTGCAACAAACATTATTTGTGCTCAATTATTCTTTTTCTAGTCCAGCCGTCAGAAAAGCACACACATACACTTCATCCCTCCCTTCAGTTTCTATGTCGTTCTCCCTCGGGAAGGGTTATTATAGATACTGTTGATGCTCCTTTAGCTGTTTAATACAGGTGCTATGACTTGTAAAGTTAGTGTGTGCGCTGTGGAGCTACTCCAGTCTCAGACAGCTAACAATTCCAAGGTTTAGAAAGCTCAAGAAACTTTAGGGAGGCAGAAAGTTACAAGATTCATGGGCCTGGCCCTAAGGTTATACACACAGCCCCCTGCTGGGGGAAGGAGCTGACCACAAGCTGAGCAGGAGCTCCAATGATGCGGCTTTCATTCACCACGATTGAGAGGGCTTTCCTGCTTTTTAGGGATGCAGCTACCATCGTTTTACCCAGGATCCTGCAAGTACTGAAATCCTTCTATGTTAATTAAAGGTGGTATCCTGAGAGTAGTCTTTGAGCTGCTCTCATCTCGTTTGTTTGGCCTTTCATAGGCCCTTTCAATCTGACAGTAGTGTTTTTCTTTTGTTTGGGGAAATGCTTTTCCATTTCCATTGACTTAATTATTTCTTTTCTCTCCTTCTGCATCTCTGTTATTTTCTGGCCTCCAGCACCTATAGCTTTTGCTCTCCACTATTATTTCTTCCCAGGCCCGTCTTCCAGAGCACGAATCAGAATTCAGTTGTGCCCACTCCACTACATATCTACTCCTTCCAAAACCTCTTGTGTCTCCGCACCCATCTTCAGCTTTCTCTTGTAAGATGTAGTTTTCAGCTCTCTCTCCAAAGCTCAGTCATCTCCAACTGTGCAGTTATTTTTTTGTAACAGAACACACCAAGTTCTACTACACATTAGCTCTATCTTTTCCCCCCTATATCTCAAGTTTACTAACCTGTAAGATGGGGGCAATAACAAGTTAAGGACAAATGTGCAAATTAAATAAATTTATAAAAAAAATTTGTGTAAATAAGTGTATGCAATAGCAATAAGCACATTCCAACTACTGAACAAATACTAGCAACTCCTATCATGGTAGAAACTGGAGTTCACTAAGCAAATAACATACAGACTGGTTACACAGGTACACCAGGAGGCAGGAAGGTAACATAGGCTAAGGCTGTTCTTCCTGAGCCAAGGAGGATCTGAGATCCTCTTGACTGCCTTCTAGGACAGAACTGCATGTCATTCTGTCCCTCAACATCTTTGCTTCCTCCAGCACAAACTTAAGCTGTGCTGTGCTCCTGGGGCCCTTACTTCCATAGAGTCCTTGCAGGCAGCCTTGGGATTTCTGCAATGGTGTCCTTAAGCCTGAGATTATGTCTGCACAGAGCTGAAGAGGAAGTCAGGGTGGATTAGTAGCCCTTTAATACCCGAAAGGCCTCCTTAACCCTCCTAATTTTGCTCTGTGCACACCACTCTGTTCGATAGCCCTCAGATCTGCTTGACTGTCACCAGTGTATCATACAGGGGTGTTTGGTTTTCACTTTCTCACTAAGCATTCATCTGCTCCTATTTGTTTTCTAATGGCTAATAATTCCTTGCAATTTCTGGTTGGTCAGCTAATGGTACTCTCTCCTCTCTGTCTTTGCCTCTCTTTCTGCACCTATCTTAATTAATTAATTTATTCTTATTTATTTATTTAGGTAGTTAGCTTTTCAACAAAGGTTTTCACTGTGCTGTCCTGGACCTCACTTCCGCCTACCTCTGCCTCCCAAGCGCTGGAAGTAAAGGTGTGTACGACCATCACTTTTTAAAGAATGGATTTTTCTTTTTAGTGGATTTTGGACAAAAACAGTGGACACAAATGGTGTTTTATACTTAGCTTAAACTCGATGTATTATCTCTGACCCATCCTCCCACTCACCACCAAGACAGGGGTTTGTTTATGCAGTATTCCTTTAAAGAGCTAGATCCATGGGTGTTACATGTTTTAAATTGAGTATTGGGTGATGATTTAACATGTAAAGAGGAGTTGTTATAAAATACATGTCTGACTATGTATGATCACACTCTCACTCCACCCACACACTTTATTGTGATAACACAGTTAGTCAGAGGGCAGCAGCAGCACTTCCAAAGACTTGTATCAAAAATGCTCTTACCACCATAATTTTACACACTGACTTACATGATTTATCTTAGACAAAATACAAAAGCAATGACAGTCATTCTTACTCTTCTTTTTGTCGAAGGACCAAGACTATTACAGCTCACCACTGAGCCAAAGGTGCCACTTACTATGCAAAAGGCGCAGCAGTGACTGGCACCTAAGACCGATTGATCTCCCCATTACCACCATCTCCCTCCCCCACAAGCACTACTATGAAGCTATTGATTGAAGCACTGCCGATCGGTTTCCATTTTCTGATTTCGGGCAGGCCAATTAAGAAAGTGAGTAATTGTGATTACGCTGCATCAGGATCAATTACACCTGATGCACGACAAAGCGCTCCTTTTGGAACACACAAAAAATAATTTTTGATCTAGCATGCTCTCATGCAAGATGAAATATAAAATAACTTAGTAATTTGTACCTTCACTACAGAAGATGTATTAATGCAAATGTTTGTAGCAGAAAGCTAACTGCTGTGAGAGATACATTTGCTATTTTTTTAAAATTACCTTGTGAGATATTGAAAGAAAATTGTCCATACATACTACCCTCTATAGGACAAAAATCAAGCACTACAGACTACAGTGTGTATTTCTCCCTAACTGTAGAAGACAAAATGCAAATGTGGACCAAGAAACTATAAAAAAGTCCTTGTAATTAAGAAAAAAAATGAAAAAATAAGAACACAATTGATTGTAAATTGGAAAGATAAAGGAATATTTAGGTTTTAATTTTGGTCTAATTTGATACAAGCTTTGTCATTGGGCTCACATTGTTGAAATCATTAAAATGAATATACCTCTAGTGTTGGAAGCAAATCTATTTAGAGTGGTGTAACTCATAGCCTGTGTTCAGTCATATTGATCTGTGTTGTTTGTCTAATAGAAAAATAATAAACAATTACTAGGCAGTGTTGGGAAAAGTAATCAGTTTTTATATATCACTAATAAAGCAGACCTCCCAAAACATAAAGGTGACGATCTGCATAAAATCACTGTGCATGCCGCAGTGCTCCTCACTGCCGGCTCCTGGCATAACAGAAATAACACCGGCCTGAGATCCTAGGAAGAGGACAAAGAAAGGTTTGGTACATTTCACCTACCACCATTTGCTTTAAAGGGTTTTGGTCCTGACTTGAAATTTTAAATCCTGACAAATTCTATCCTAAGCTGGATAAAATTGAGATACATAAAATACCTCAATTTTTAAAGAAAAACTTCCACTTAAGAAACAAGTCAGACTCTGTATCAGAAAACGTAAAGAGGGAACTCCAGGGAGCTCTGAGAGCTGCGCTTGCTTTGCTCTGGCTTCCCAATGGCCTCTGAGTCCCTAGGCAGACACACTACACATGAGAAGTCTGAAACTAGAAGACTCCAGTAACATGTGGTTATAACACCTTAACCTTATAAATGGCCTCAAGCAGTTTGTAAAATGTTTTAGAAAAGGCTCTGAATCAGTAATATTCTACTCAGGGAACTCATTGTGTCTCAAAATGACAGCCTGCCTCAGAAGATGCCTGCTCTGAGATACTCAGCAATATTATCAAACTGTTTATTTCTCCTGAATTTTTAAAAATTATATTACTAAAATTAAAAAACCCCTAGTAATAGCCTTTTTTTTTTTTTTTTTGCTGTTGTTTTTTTCAAGACAGAGTTTCTCTGTATAGCCCTAGCTGTCCTGGAACTCTGTAGACCAGGCTGGCCTTGAACTCAGAAAACCTCCTGCCTCTACCTCCCAAGTGCTGGGATTAAAGGTGTGTGCCACCACTGCCCAGCTAGCCTTTTCTTTTTTTTTTTAAACTATGCAGGTGTATCAGAAATATTAAGAATGCCCATACGGTACACAGCATATAAGCAGCTCTCCCATGTCAGTTATACACTGTCAAAGAAAACGTATGTGCTTAAATGTTTTGTCTTACAGAAAAAGCTATTGAAAGACCAGCTTTACATCTTTGGTCTTGTATAGGCAATATAAACAGAACAACTGAACTTACCACAATTGGAAGCTGGCCGTCTGTGTAGAATCACAGAAGTCAATACCCACTGAGACAGTAATGGACCCCTCAGGCTCCAGAGAGTCTAAGAAAGAGGGTAATTTACACATTCAAACATGGAGGACATGAGACAGAGGCAAAGAAACCACTGAACACTCAGGCCACTCATGCCTAAAGACAAATTTAATTATGGCTCCTAAGAGATTTAAACTATGAATAGTAAAGGAAATTATAAACTCATGAAGTTAATCCTGAACATTCACCAATGGACACATTACATCTATTTGTTTGAGACTCTTCCTTATTCTTAAAGTTCACTGTTTAAGTTTCCATGTCAGTGGTGGGTTTCATAGCATTCCTGTGGATCATGTCTTTGTTTTGGTCCATTCATTTTCCTTCCCCTCTTCAATCCTTCAAACAGTCCTCCATCCTGTTGTCATGTTACATGAGCTCCACTACTCATAAACTGTCCTTGCCTTTCCCTGCTGTGGTTATCTGAATAACAATGGCCCCCATAGGCTCTGCTACTTGAATAACTGGTCCTTCTTGGTGGAATTATTTAGGAAGGACCAGGAGATGTAGCTTCCTTGGAGGAGGTTTGTCCCTGGGATTGGGCTTGGAGGTTTCAAAAGTCCACACCACTACCAGTTAGTTCTTCCTCTTTCACCCCTAACTTGGGGATAAGATGTAAACTCTCAGCACACTGCCTGCCCATCCGCTACCATGCTCCCTGCCACGATCGTCATGGATTCTACTACCCTTTGGCACCGTGAGCCCCAAATTAAATGTTTTTGCTTTAATCGGTTGCTTTCGTTGTGTGTCTTAGCATAGTAATAGAAAAATCAACCAAGACATCTCTTTCTTCTTCCCACCAATATCCCTTTTTTGTCATGATCTATAATCTTTCTGTCTCTCTGTCTGTCTCTGTCTCTCTCTTGTGCATCCGCGTGTGTGCACACACACACTATCAACAACTATCTTTTCTAGAGTGGCATACTGTCATGAGCTCACAGCTGTCAAGTTTCATTGGTTAAGGCTATTCTTTTCTCCTTCCCATGCAGAAGATAGAGCCCAGGCAAGAAAGAATTCTACTTCTGAGCCATAGCCCAGCTATCCTTTACTGAATCCCTAACACCATCTTCTGTACTATACACACCGAGGCTTGGTCTTGTTTATATCATACATCACAGGAGTTGGCAAATCCTGTCATCTCTCAAACATGACTGCATTCACAACTCGGATCCTCCCCATTGTGCACACTGCTAGCACTTGACACTGTTTGACTCTGTCTTGAGTGTTAGGATAATGAACTTGAGGCTCAGTGCTGTGCTAATTCTGGAGGACAGTGCATGATCAATGGCATGTTTTACTATGTGAACGCTTCAAGAACAAAATGATCAGCATAAAATTATTCATATAATGGATTTTTATAATACTTGAACACTTTCTGGACTTGCTGTTGTGCACTGGAAATGGTTTAATGTGAGTCCTTATTGTGCCCCCACAGCCCCCCACACGCATAACAATCCTTTGTCTTCTTAATGTCTTTGGAAAACTAGGCATATAAGCTGTAATATTCCTACAAGAAATCCAGCTCCCTGCTAAAAGAAGGGCAAAAATCCAGAGATTTTTAAGGCAATATAACAGATTGGTAACTAGGAATAATATTTCTGAGTCCTTTAAGATGGGCACACATTTAATGAATAAAACATTTTTTCACAAAAAAAACATGAAAACAAAACACGTGGTTTTGTCGCATTCTTAAGATGATTTTAGAGAGTAATTAGATACATCGAACACCGTAACTGGCTATAGTCTATTGCTGATAGGGTCTGGGCAGTGTTACAGACACGGAAAAGAACTCTTTATTGTAAAAGCATTCGATCAATGCCCAAAAAATGAATAAAATATCATAGCCATAAAAATTTTCCTCAGAACAAAAAACCTACAAGTAGTACTGAGGCAACAGTATTCATATTTTAATGCTGCATTAACGTCATACTATGAAATTTATTGTATTTATTTCTTCTATTCTACATAGGCCAATAAAAGGTCAACTCATCGACTCATTATGCCAGCCAAAGGAAGCATTAATACTGTTCTACTGTTTTAACCTTTGGGTAACATTTCCAACCCAGACAACCCATACATCAGCTACTTGACATTACTTAACTAAACTAATTTTTAAACCAGGTAAAAAAGGCTAGATTGCAAGTAGTAAAAAGAAAAAAGAAGTGAAAAAGATCACAAATTGGTATATTCTATAATTCCTTGGCAATATATCATATCTGCAAAATAATCCAGTAAAAATTAGAACAGAGTACACTATTTAAGTTCTCCTAATTATCAAGAATAACATCCTGCATTCAGCAGCTCCACAGTACTCTGGTTGCTTATGAAAGTCTACTAGACTTTGCACCAGACACCATTATTTCTCTCTGGCATGCACATACAACACATGATGCTATTTACAAAAAGCCTCACAAAGCCAAGACTCAGATGGAGAAAACCAGAACAGTGATGTTCAATCAAGAAAGCAGGGAAAACTTCCTGACGTTGTCCTGTGCCAAGCGCTTTATTCCTCTCAACTTTTAGAAAACAGGGCTGATATTTCAAGGCTACCATGCCAGAAATCTACTTCTGTTTTGGTTTCTTTGAGATAGAGTCTGAGTAGCTAAGAATGCTCTCCTGTAGCTGAAGGTGACCTTGAACTCTGACCTCCGGCCTCCACTTCAGGCAGGGTTTAGGTGAGGCTGTTGGGGTCATAACCAGGGCTTCCTACACATCCCAGACCACAAAACTTACATCACCCTTTATGAAGGGTTTTCCTGAAGCTTCTTTCAACTACACCTTAGGATTGTGTTCACTCATAAAAACAAAATATTTTCTGAAAATACTTAAAAATGTCAAGGGTACACCCCTACCCTTTGCTGGGCATCTGGGAAGGGCATGCTGTGTGGGAGGCCATGAGCCCAGTGGAAGCTGCCTCCTGCATATAGGGACAAGGGCCACTGACGCTGCATCTTCTGCTTTATGGAAAGAGAGATGAGGTTCCCCTGTCTGTGCATTGAGCATGAGAACATCTTGACTGTAAATGGTGGTAACAGATCAAGGATATTTAACTATCATAGATAACTACGGGCACACAGTAAAGGGTGCTCCGTATCCTGGGCATGAGCAGGGGTGTGCGGAGGTGATGCCGACAGGCCAGGCCCACACTCTCATCATTCTGGGGTCATGACTGCTGAGACCCGATTCACTAAGGGAAAAGAAATACATTTCTCTTACATGTTAAGTTCAGTTTTCAAAAATGGCTGGGAATATAGCCAGGGGTAGAATACCTGCGTAGGAACCCAGGGAAGACA
>JADRCC010554445.1:0-12057 GCA_019843855.1 Hylomyscus alleni | reverse complement strand
ATTAGTAAATGTGGATTTGAAAACATAACTGAAAACTTACTGTAAAATAAAGTTGTTATAAGATAAAACAATAACTGGGAGAGTTTATGAATAAAAGAAAATGAATGTAAAATAAATGTATTGCGAAAGAAATGATAACTTGGAGAATTTATGAATAGAAAAAAGCTCTTCGGAATCTAACCCAAAGAAAAATTCTTCAGTCTTAAAGTGTCAAACAGAAATTCAATGCAGTCATCTCAACTCCCAAAAACAAAGGAAGATTTTATTATACAATCATTAAATAAAATGTATTGTGTACATTTCTCTCTTTTTTCTAGTGAATGATTTTAAAAGACATTATACAATATAATATGTGCAAGTTTATTATTGATGGATGCATACTAAAGAATGGCATAAAGTACTTTGATATGACTGAATCTATGGTGGAACAAGGAAAGGATTTATGGTGCATGTGAGAGCCCACAGAAGCTGATAAATATAACAAGAAATGGTAAATGGGTATGAATGTAATCAACACTTCTCTGTCCCTCTTTCTCTGCCCATTTATCTGGCTATATACATGCATGCACATACTAATGGCACATATGCATCCTTTAGTTTATATACTTTGCTTTAGCCTATTCAAAAGGACATAGATATTTAATGTAATAATTATACTTTTAAATTTGTAAAATATATTGATGCAACATTAGAACAATAAAAGCACAAAAAGAAGGAATAATGTATTGAAAGGACAGTTCTGCAATTCATTGGGTTTGCATATGTATAAAAGATGAAGAAGTATATATTGACACTATATATTTATGGGTTTTCAGTCTAGGGCCTTATATACAGCAGGCAAGTGCTCTGTTACAAAGGAATATTGCCAGCTCTGTGTATTTATGTTAAGTATCAAAGAAACTATGAAGAGAACTCAAGAATAAAAGAAAACCATTTAAGTAATAAAAATATTATACTAGAGTTCTCACTGAATCCAAGGGAAGTATTAGAGTTAGGCCAGAAACAAGACACCTAGAAAGTAAAGCAAAGCCAAAGAAGACAGAAAAGCTGGCAATCATCAACCCAATGATTCTTGTCACATAGTAAAAGTAACTGGAGGAAGCAATCCCATCAAGTGGCAGAGTGTCAAGCTGCATAAAAGCAAAGTGAAATCCAGCTATTCATTATAAAAGCACAGATTCTTCACAGTTGCAAATAAACAGCTGGAGAGGAAAAGGCTGTATTGTAAGAATAGCCTCTGCGAGAGCTGGGCTGATGCACTTGAAGACCTTGGAAGTAAAGTGTGCTTGGATATAGAGAGACTGGTGCTCTTAACTGCTAAGCCATCCAGGGACACCAGTCCACCCACAAAACTTTTGACCTCAAATTTATTCTTGTCTGGCCTCAATGGGAGAGGATGTGCCTAGCCTCATAGAAACTTGAATGCTAGGATTGAGAGAATTTCAGGGGGTCCATACCTGACCAGAGGAGGAGAGGGGGCAGTGGGGAATGGACTGTGGGAGGAGATGACTGGGAGGAGAACAGTGAACAGGTTGTAAAGTGAATAAGTAAAAAAAAAAATTAAAGCAAAAATAAGAGAGAGGCATTTTGTTTTATTGTAGAGAATAATTATATAGTGGTAAATTTGTAATCCATTAGGAAATGTAACAACAAACATGTTTACTGCTATTAAAACCCACAAATACATGAAACAAAACCAGACAGAAATGGAAGAAGAGCAAATTCTACAGTAATAGTAGGAACTTCAGTATTCTACTCTTGATAATAGATAAAACAGCAAACATCTGTAGAATTCTTCTCCAAACAGAAAAATACACACTGTCTCAGAAGCATGTACAAGCAAGCTACAAGATAAGCCCCAATACATTTAAAACAATTGGAATGAACAGGTGGGACTTCTGGGTCACAAAGGAAAAAAAGAGACTCAGGGAAGGAGAGGAGGCCTTTTCTGCCTTGCTTTGGAGGAAGAAGAATGCAGCAAATGTGAGCAAGAATGATCAGAAAAGTTACAGCAACATAACTCTTTGGAGCCCTGTCACAGCTGTAAAAGCCTCTGCTCTGAATCCACACCCACTCAGCACACACCCTAGTCCCAGCTCAACTCCCCAGGGGTTCTGACACATTCAGGCTCACACACTCACAAGCTCAAAGGCTCACAGGAGGGACAAGCTCCAGTCAGTCAGCAAGTCAGTTACAACCAGGGAAAACCAAATGGCAATAGGCAAGTGCAAGAACATAAGCAATAGAAACCACTACTACTTAGCAAGGTCAGAACCCTGTTCTCCCTTCACAGCAAGCTGCGGATGCCCCAACACACCTGTAAAGCAAGAACCAGATCTAAACTCTCATCTCATGAAGACAATAGAGGACATTAAGAAGGACATAAATAACTTGCTGAAAGAAATACAGGAAAACACAGGTAAACAAGTAGAAGCCCTTAAAGAGGAAACGCATAAATCCCTTAAAGAAATACAGGAAAACACCATCAAACAGGTGAAGGAATTGAACAAAACTGTCCAGGATCTAAAAATGGAAATAGAATATTTAAAGAAAACACAAAGAGAGACAACCCTAGAGATGGAAAACCTAGGAAAGAGATCAGAAGTCACAGATGCAAACATCACCAACAGAATACAAGAGATAGAAGAGAGAATCTCAGATATAGAAGATACCAAAGAAGATATTGACACAACAGTCAAGGAAAATACAAAAAGCAAAAGCTCCTAACCCAAACCATTCAAGAAATCCAGTACACAATGAAAAGACCAAACCTAGGAATAATAGGTATAGAAGAGAGTGAAGATTCCTAACTTAAAGGGCCAGCAAATATTTTCAACAAAGTTATAGAAAACTTCCCTAACCTAAAGAAAGAGAAACCCATAAACATAAGAAGCCCACAGAATCCCAAATAGATTGAAATTCCTCCAGTCGCATAATAATCAAAATTCCAAATGCATAGAACAAAGAAAAAATATTAAAAGAGGTAAGGGTTCAATTCCCCAATGAAAAGAAATAGGTTAACAGACTGGGTACATAAACAGAATCCAGCATTTTGCTGCATACAGGAGATATACTTCAGTGACAAAGACAGGCATTACCTCAAAGAAAAAGACTGGAAAAGTTTTTTTCTAAGGAAATGGTTCCAAGAAATAAGCTTGAGTAGCAATTATAATATCCAATAAAATAGACGTTCAACAAAAGATACCAAAAAAGATGGGGAAGGACATTACATACTTATCAAAGAAAAAGTCTACCAAGATGAACTCTCAGTTCTGAACATCTATGCCTCAAATGCAAGGGGACCCACATTTGTAAAAGAAACATTACTGAAAAAAAGCATACACTGAACCTCACAGAATAATAGTAGGAGATTTCAATAGCCTACTCTTATCAATGAACAGACCATGGAAACAGAAACTAAATAAGAGACACATTGAAACTAAAAGAAGTTATGAACCAAATGGATTTAATAGTTATCTATAGAACATTTCACCCTAAAACAAAAGAATATACTTTCTTCTCAGCACCTCATGGTACCTTCTCAAAAATCAACCATATAATCAGTCACAAAACAAACCTCAATAGTTATAAGAACATTGAATTAATCCCATGTGTTCTATTGGACCACCAAGGACTAAGACTGGTCTTCAATAACAATGAAAACAACAGATAGCTCACATACACATGGAAGCTGAACAACTATCTACTTATTGATAACCTGGCAAGAGGAGAAATAAAAAAGAATTTAAAGACTTTTTAGAACTTAGTGAAAATGAAGGCACAACATATCCAAAGTTATGGGACATAATGAAATCAGTGTTAAGAGAAAAGCCCATAGCTCTGAGTGCCTCCATAAAGAAATCAGAGAGAGCATATAGTAGTAGCTTAACAGCACATCTGAAAGCTCTAGAACAAAAAGAAGTAAATACATCCAAGAAGAATAGACAGCAGGAAATAATCAAACTTCAAGTAGAAATCAACCAAGTAGAAACAAAGAGAACTATACAAAGAATCGACAAACCAGAAGTTGATCTTGGAGAAAATCAACAAGATAGACAAACCCTTCGTAAAATAACTAGAGGGCACAGAGAAAAATATCCAAATTAACAAAATAAGGAATGAAATAAGAGACATAGCAACAGAAACTGAGGAAATCCCAACAATAATCAGATCCTACTAGAAACTCTGTATCAACAAAACTGAAAATCTAGATGAAACAGATGATTTTCTAGACAGATACTAGATACCAAGTTTAAATCAGGATGAGATAATCTATTTGAACAGTCCCATCACCCCTAGAGAAATAGAAGCAGCCATTAGACGTCTCCCAACCAAAAGAACACCAATGGCTTATGCTCTAAGATCAAGAATTGACAAATGCATCCTTGTAAAATTGCAAGGCTTTTGTAAGGCAAAGGACACTATCATTAGGACAAAATGGCATCCTACAGATTCAGAAAGGAACTTTACCAATCCTACATCCAATAGAGGGTTCATATCCAAAATATACAAAGAACTCAAGAAATTATACTTCAGAGAACCAAATAACCCTATTAAACAGAATTCTCAACTGAGGAATCTCAATTGGCCATGTACCTAAAGAAATGCTCAACATCCTTAGTCATCAGGGAAATGTAAATCAAAAGAACCCTGAGATTCTACCTCACACCAATCAGAATGGCTAAGATCAAAAACCATAGGTGATAGCACTTGTTGGCCAGAATGCAGAGAAAGAGGAACACTCATCTATTGCTGGTGAGACTGCAAGCTGGTAAAACCACTTTGGACATCAATATGGTGGTTGCTGCCAAATTAAAAATAGTTCTTCCTGAAGACCCAGCTACTGGGCATATATCCAAAAGATGCTCCAACATATAACAAGGACACATGACCCACTTGTTTATAGTAGCCTTATTTATAATAGCCAGAAACTAGAAACAACACAAATGTCCCTTAAACGGAAGAATGGATAGAGAAAATGTGGTACATTTTCACAATGGAGTACTACTTAGCTATTAAAAACAATGCCTTCATAAAATTCACAGGCAAATGGATGGAACTAGAAAATGTCATTCTGAGTGAGGTAACTCAGACACAAAAGAACACGAATGGTATGTACTCATTGATAAGTGGATATTAGCCCCAAAGCTCGCAATCCTCATGACATAACCCACAGATTAGATGGTACTTAAGAGAAAGGAAGACCAGGGTATGGATGCTTCAGTCCTGCACTGAGGAGGGAACAGGATGTTTATGTGAGGTGGAGGGAGGTGGGAGAGAAGAAACGGGGGGGGCAGTACCAGGTACTGGAGAGGATGGGAGAGAGGTACAGAGGGTCAGGAAATCAAATAAAAATATGTAGCAGTATGGAATCAGGAACGGGATAGCCACTGAAAGGTCCTAGACTCCAGGGAAACTGGAGGCTCTAGGGACCCAAGAGGGACGACTTCGGTTGAAATGCGCAGAGAAGGGGAGATAGATCCTGTAGAGACCACCTCTAGTAGATAGGCATTGCCCCCTGTCAAGGGACAGGGCCACCCACCCATCTCAAAGTTTTTAACCCTGAAATGTTCTTATCCAAAGGGAGAGCAAGGACAAAAAATGGAGCAGAGACTGAAGGAAGATCTATTCAGGGACTACCTCACCTGGGGATCCATCCTGTCTGCAAACACCAAACCCAACACTGTTGCCCTTGCTAAGAGGTGCTTGCCGACAGGAAACTGCGGTGACTGCTTCTTGGGAGGTTCAGCCAGCAACTGACCAATGCAGATGTGGATGCTTGGAGGCAACCATTGGGCAGGGTGCAGGGATCCCGGATGGGGAGCTGGAGGAAAGACTGGAGGAGCGGAGGGGGATTGCAACCCCATAGGAAGAACACCAGCTGACGGGACTATCCAGTGCTCCCAGGGACTAGAACACCAACCAAGGAGTGTACAGGGAGGGATCCACCTTGTCTGATATCAATGGGAGAGAATGCCCTGGGTCCTGTGGAGGTTTGATGCCTTAGCATAGGGGGATGCTGGAGTGGTGGGGCTGGAAAGGGTGAGTGGGAAAGCAACCTCAAAGAGGCAAAGGGGACAGATGTGGGATGGGAGGTTCGTGGAGGAGTAACCGGGAAGTGGGATATCATTTGAGATGTAAATTAATGGAATGATTAATAAAATCAGAAAGAAAAAAAATTGGAATCATTCTATGGACATTTTCTCCAACTTCAATGAAATCAAAAATAAATAATAAAAAAATGGAAAATGTATAATTATGTGAACATGAGTCAGAGAAGAAATGAAAGGAAGTTAGAAAACATTTTGAGATCAATAAAAGTGGTTATCAGATATAACCAAGCAGTCCCTTGTGTGAAATGTACAGCCCTGGCACCTATGTCAGAAAAGAAAAATCTCATAAATATTCTGTCACTTTACCTTAAGACACTGGAAAAAGTGGAATAAACTAAAGCTAAAGCAAACAAAGAAAACAACAAAAATTACAATGAAACTTAATTGGGCAATGGAGAATTTTGTTCTTCAAACGGCTCATGACTTTAATCCCAGCACTCAGGAGCAGATAGGCAGAGGCAGGTGGATCCCTGTGAGTTCCCTGGTCTACAGTGTGAGTTCTAGGACAGCCAAACTCTGTGTACCCGCCCCCCATGTACCCTACCAAAAAGAAAAGATAAACTTAACCTTGTTGGGCTGAACCAAAGCCAGAATGCTCAAATTATACAAGTTAACAAGGAACAGGAGACATTACCACTGATTATACAGAGAGTACTAGCCTAAGGGGATGTCATAAGTAAGTATACTTTAACATGTCTGAGCCATTTGCGACATGAATACAATCCAAGGAAGACTTTGATTCAAAATCTGATTGATAAGGGAAACCTGGGCAGACTCACAACAAAAACACCGAATTACTGACTTAAAGCTAGAATGGCCTGACCCAGATAACATCACCTGTGACTTCAACTAAACACATAGCAGGTCATTTATACAAGGCAAATTCCTTCACTTTCAACTGCTAATTGATTCCAAGGCTGTTATTCCCTTCTAAAGCACTGTTGCATGTGAGGTTGATATTGTTGAAGGCATACAATTGACATAGCACCGAGATCATATCGGGACTTGGGGTAAGAATGAGAAATGCATGTTCTATTTCACTTGGCAGGGCCTTAAGTGCAATTTAACTTGCGTTATTTAAGATATGAATTCCATTAAGTTGTCTGGGAATTTGGGGAGATAAGTTGTTACCTCAACCTCTTTCCAGATCTTATGTTCATCCTATATCCAACCAACCTTAGATAAAAAATATTTTTTAAAAGTGGATCTGAGGGCGGTGGTGGCACACGCCTTTAATCCCAGCACTTGGGAGGCAGAGGCAGGTGGATTTCTGAGTTCGAGGCCAGCCTGGTCTACAGAATGAGTTCCAGGACAGCCAGAGCTACACAGAGAAACCCTGTCTCGAAAAACCAAAAAAAAAAAAAAAGGTGGAGGGGAAATGAGAATGTACCGACATCATTTTTGGTCCCTCTTCTCTAAATGTTATAACATGACAAGTATCTAATAGCCTTTATCTTTAATAGGTATAATAAATACTCTAAGGTAATATTAATAATTGGAGGAGATATATACACTACATAAAAGAGCATCACATTTTACATATTATCAGTAAAGATGCTTGAATATCACAGAGTTTGATATCTTTGGTCCTTGAAGCAATCCAACATGGCTACTAGGTCATGAATATATGTAGACCATAGCATTGTGTCATGTAATTTACAGATAAAAATATTTAAGAACACTTTATCCATCTTCATGTCTCAAACTAACTAGCCATTCAGAAATAAGGGAGTTGTTAAACCCCTGTTTTCTGCCCGCTTTTAAAATAGCACACATAAATAAAATGTTTTATACATTAATTTTTTCAAATAGCTTTTTTATGTGATATATTCTAATCAGTGTTTACCTTCCCCAACTCCTCCCAGATTCCCTCTCTATGTACTAGAAGTAAGAAGGTAGAAAATAAAATTTTTAACAAATGCTATTTTAAGTAAAAGCAAACAAAATGCAATCCAGTATTCTGTGTTGTTTAACTGGGATAAAAATAAGATGGGAAAAACAGATGAAATACAAATAAACTCTATTATTCATCACACTTTATAAATATTAATTTCATAATTATTACAGAACTTTCATTATGTTTTAAGATATTAGGATAACCTAGCTGGAAAGACTTCTGTGACTTTTCTATCCTGTCTATTTTTTTTGTCTTTTCACACGATTTACAATTTATTTACTTATTTATTTTACTTATATTTTTATTGGTTATTTTATTTATTTATATTTCAAACGTTACCACCCTTCCCAGTTTCCTTGCACAAGACCCCTATCCCCTCCTCATTCCTCCCTGCGCCACACCTGCCTACCTACTCCTGCCTCAGCGGCCTAGCAGTCCCCTATCCTGGGTCATGGAGCCTCCATTGGACCAAGGGTCTCCCCTTCCAATGACTCCAAATAAAGCAATCTTCTTCTAACCTGTCCTGCCTATTTTAAATAGATAAAAGTTCACTGAGATGTGTAGAACTTTGGGTCTGGTTAATTTTGGTGTGTGATGTTTATTTTATATTCAGTCTATTTTTTGTTTGTTTTTGTTTTTTCTTTTTTTTTTCTCGAGACAGAGTTTCTCTGTTTAACTCTGGCTGTCCTGGAACTTACTCTGTAGACCAGACTGGCCTCGAATTCAGAAATCTGTCTGCCTCTGCCTCCCAAGTGCTGGGATTAAAGGCATGCACCACTACTGCCTGGCTCAAATCAACTTTTGAAAATAAAGTTTAATTTAAATCTTACATTTAATTAAAATAATATACATTAAAATTATATCTATCTATATCTATAAATAAGGGAGTTGCTTCTGTTCTAAATATGTCATCTGATTCCTTTTGTAGACAGTCATGCCTTATAAAGCCTTGAGGACATAACATTTTCCTGGTACACTTATTACTCAATGTTAAGTTACCTGGTATAATTAGTCATTAATGTTGGAAGCTGTTTGAAGAGTCTGAAATACAGAGATATTTCACTTGTTGAAGGCCAAGCAAAGCAGTCTGGACCTTAGACCAGTAGGATTTTCTAATATGTAAGACAACATACATTTTTAAAACTTAATTTTTATATTGTACCAAAATTATAGCATCAGTTATCTCTGTCATGTATTGTCATTATTCTTTTATTTGTATTTTAAACTCAACCAAACTTCAATAGGCATTTGTCATTTAATGCTCTGTCAGAAGCCAGTGGAAAGAATCAGAAATATCAGAGAAATGTTTAGTTTACTGTGGGAATTTGAAGAAAGGTACTGTAAGATTGTCCAGAAGAGGGAGGGAATGTTTCATCAACTAGGAAACAATGGATTAAGAGTTTGAATGATGAACCAAGAAGATAAAGATGTATCAATGGGTGTAGAGAAAGAGCCCCCTAGAGAAAAGAGAGATTTAGGGGAGGTATGTGTCTCTTTCACCATCTTGATGGACTCTTTATTCTTCCCTGAATACTCAAATTTGTATTCATCAGTTGCTAGAGAACTTCTTCATCCAAACACTGATTCGTTCTATACTTTCCAAAGTGATCCTGTTGAAATGACTGTGAACCAATATGACATTTGAAAGAGTATTCCACATTTTTTTCAACTCTTGGGGACTCCCAAGGTATAAAAGCCATGATATGAGAGCCAGGGGACACATCTTTCCTCTTCATCACTCTATTTCTATCATGGTTCAGTGATTGAAAGTTGCTGTGCAGAATCATTTTTCAGCATTAAACTGAATAGTTTAGCACGAGGCTAACTAACTCTCTGCCAGGTTCTATGTTTCCACATTCTAATCATTATACCACATAAGCTATGTTTATGCCATATTGTGCATTATATCTGTTCCCAAACATTTTGCATGTTGTAAGTTTCTTGCAGTTTATTTAGTTTTTTACTTTCCCTACTCATCCAGATTGTCCTTCTTGTCATCTCTTACTCATCTCCACTCTGCGTACAGATGCTCCTTGACAACATGAAGACTAGTTCTGGCTTCCTGTCCTGAAACATTTTTGCTACATAGAACTTCCCTAATGTCATCATACAGCACTATAGTACTGTTTCAAACATGCTCCAAAATGCCTAGGACACTGGGACCGAGGTTTGATTCCCAAGCACTGCACAAAAAAAAGCAAAAATATATTAAAAACATTTAATAATATTTCTATTCATTAATAAAACACAGCAAAATATTACTTGCAAAGATAATACCTTCTTCTGAAATGATAAAGTTTAATGTTGGATTTTATCCTTTTATTATCAAATATAGTTTATGTACTTACCTACTTAGAAAACATGGCAGCATTATAACTAGGACAACAACTAGCTTTATATCTTTTCTTAACTCATGTCTATCACCTGCATTCTGTTCTATGACATCCCCTAACATTTAGCCTTTTTTCTTTTTTCTACAGATTATACTGTTCCCACATGTACATTTGTCTACATATGTAAATATATTATTGGTTAGGTTCTCTGAAGCTTCACATCTTTGGAATGGCTCTTTGAACTAGATAAAAATTCATTGAGATGTACAGACCTTGGACCAGGTTAATTTTGGTGTGTGATGTTTATTCTACATTCAAGTTACATTTTTAAAATAAAGTTTACTTAAAAACATACATTTAAATAAAATAAAGAATAACTTTTGTTATCTCCAATAAAGGATTTAGAAATATTTTACTGCTATTGTCAGTGTGGTAAAGACTTTCTTTTCCAGCTTCTCACAGTGATTTTGCATTTTTCATATTGCTTGCAGACAAATATGGCTGAGTTCTAGCTAATATGGAGTAGGTAGAAAAACAAAGTGCCATTTCTTTACCTAGCCAATACAATATTCCTTATTGTATTTTTATTTTAATGTTACTCACCAAGGTCACTTCCAAAGACATATTTGGAAATTTGCTGAACATTTGCAATTCTTAAGAAACTGGGTGGAGTAGTTGAGCCTTTATGAGTGAAGAATAAATTTTCATTGATAGCATCATTGAAGTTTGGTGGCTTATGTACTAAAATATTTAATATCATTTAAACATATATAAATAAGACAAATGTCATTGAAATTCTTTCATTTCATGGTAAAAGCTCAGGTGCAGGCCATGGCTAACTGATGTAAATTCCTAGGTTCAAATCCCGATATTCTCCAAAAATTCATTTTAGCTTTTAAAAATTAAATAGAAAAGTTTAAAATACTAAAATGTTGTCAACTGTAGTTCATTAATTCTCCTTGCTTTCCTCTCCTGAAGATTGCATAAAATTAAATTTATTAATTAACAAAACTTCAGTTAGGTTTATGGTTAGAAAGTTTGAGAAGCTGGGCAGTGGTGGCTTATGCCTTTAATACTTTTAATCCTTGGACTAAGGAGGCAGACCTCTGGGAATTCCAGGTCAATCTTGTCTACTGTGTAATTTCCAGGACAGCCAAGGCTATGCAGAGAAACCTTATCTCTAATAAATAAATAAATAAATAAATAAATAAATAAATGATTTTAAAAAGGAAAAGAAATGTTCAGAAGTTTAAGAATCAAGTTACCTTGTCAGAGAAACATCTATACCACTAATTATGATCAAAAACTAAAGTTTATTTTTACCTAATAAGAGAGGTACAGGGCTTCTGCTTTCCAACCGCACCTGGGAACTGATCCTGTGCCACAGTTCTCTGCACCTCAATCCCACCCAGAGATACCTCATTCCTCAGGAGTGATGACACACCTAAGCTCACAGACCACCACTACTGCCCCAATACCTGGCCCAAGTGGGACCTGTCTGGGGCCCCGTGGACCCAGTAACCACAGTGCAGCTGGGGACACGATCCCTCCTGGAAAAAGCTTGTCCCCCAGGAGTGCTGACACATCTAAGTTCACAGGTTCGCAGGCTGACAGGAAGGACAAACTCCAGTCAGAGAAGCAAGACCAGCTAACACTGGAGATAACCAGATGGCAAGAGGCAAGTGCAAGAGCATAAGCAATAGGAATCAAGGCT
>JADRCC010554435.1:0-12669 GCA_019843855.1 Hylomyscus alleni | reverse complement strand
GGAAGCACTATTTCCCTCTGAGGAGAGGCAGAGGGAGGACTGAGAGTGCTATGCTCTGGAGAGGAGGCTCTCATGAGTGACAAGGATCCAGGAGTGGATTGAGGAGAATCATTCATGGGAAGGCAGAGGGGATGCAGCAGAAGACAAGGGCATTGAGTTACCTCAGGTAAAGATGCTCATCCTGTGTGTCAAGCACAGCTCTCAGCCCTCATTCCAAGCACATTAACCAGAGGAGGGTGAGGAAGTTGTAAACAGAGGTGAAGAAAAAAAGGAAAAATCAAGAGACCCACTCAGACTCTCATGGACCACCTGGAACCTGGAACAGCCACAATAGTTGAGTTACTACATAGTCCTTTTGTTTTTCTTTTGGGGTTATTTTATTCTCAAGTGTATGTGTCTTCTAGTGTGGATGCTAATGGAAGCCAGAAGAGGGTGTCCCATAACAAGTGACAGGCAGTTGTGAGCCCTCCAGTGCGGTGATGAGAGCTGAAGCCAGATCCAATGCAGGAGCAGCAGATGCCCTTAACCTTTGAGCCATCCGACTAGTTCCAGGTTGCTCTGCTCCTCTTAACATTTTCATTTATTTATATTCCTAGAAAGATCATGAGAAATGTTTCTTCATAAATTTTGGTTAGAGATCAGAATGAGTTTGATAAAATTTTGGATAAAGTATGAGCAACTATTTCATTGTGCTCTGTGTTTACGTTTTTCATTGCTAATAAGGTTGTTGTTTTTTTTTTTCTTGTTGGTTGGGTTTACGCTTATTGCCTAGGTGTTGATCATTATATATATGTGTGTGTGTGTGTGTATGTTTGTATACATATATATGCATATATGCATATATAATCAGTCTTATTTTGGCTCGTTTATATGCTGAGATAAATGCTAATTAAAACGTCTGTATTTGTTTCTAAGCAGAAAGGATGGCCTCATATTCAAAAGAGACACTTGCAGATATGAAGAATGGATGACTTCGTCTGAAGGGTTAATGGAAGAGTGAAGCTCAGGCAAGAAGTTGTGTTTAAGATGCTTCAAGCTTTATAGCTGTTGACTGTAAGGTTGGTAGCATGGCTGCAGGCCCTTTTCGCTACGTTACAGGTAAAGAGGGCACAGTGTCTGTGGGTTGACCCTTACATTCACCCACAAGGCAAAGGATTCATTATAACACAAGTGTGCTTGTTGACATATCCAGGTGTGCTTCTGTAGATAAGTTTCCCTCCCTGAAGGACTTCTTTGTAACCCCCTGTGCTGCTGTCTCAGGGTTCTTTCTCTCCAAATGTTGTGCTACATATTCAGTCTACAGGACTCTAGGATGAAGTGAGTTATGCTGGTGAGCTGGCACTGTTCCAGAACTCCCCTCTGAACCTGCACAGGAGACCTTAGAATAGGCACACGTGACCTTTTGCTGACTCTCATGGTTCTCATCCATTTTCTTGGGTTGATTTTCTCTGTCTCAAAAAATCTAATAAAACAATCAGCACTTAAAATAAACTGAGATCATTGAGTACTTTACGTAAAAAGAAAATAAAGAATACTAGGAGATAATTTTTATCTACTTGGGAACAATCCCACTAAAACTAACTTTGTGTTTATTGATGAGAAAATCTGGTAAATCATGGTCTGAAGCTGCAACTTAAGTAAAGTGCTTCACATTCCACATTCCAGGTAAAAAGTGTTTACCCTGTGCCTGTCTACAAGGGGAGTTAGGATATTCTCATTTCATCCTGAAGCACAGTCTAAGAAGAAGTTGTCAGTGTCTTGAACAGCGACAGACAACTAGGACTGAGAGGCATTGCAGTCCTATGAGGGTGGGGCCTAGAAATCTTACAACCCCTAGTCTGAAACTGACCGAAGGCCACCTGTGGCTGAAGAGTGATGTAGAATTATGTGAAGTATAAATTTAACTCTGTTTGTTTATGATGCGAGAGGCAGACCAAGCACAGTTCTGCTGTTTACTGTAGTAACCCTGTCTCTTCAAATCCTTCCAACATGTCCTTCATGGATGACCATCATGGTGCTTCCAACCTGTCCTTCATGGATGCCCATCATGGTGGTCCCAACCTGTCCTTCATGGATGCCCATCATGGTGCTTCCAACTTGTCCTTCATGGACGACCATCATGGTGGTTTAGGCTCACAGTATATATCTCATCTCATTCTGCAGTTGACTTTCCCATAAGGAAAAAGTGTTGGTTTTCATACACGTATTGTTTCTTGAAACTGTATATAATGAGTGAACTGAAACGTGGAATTTTGTTTTCTTCAACTTTCCCCCACAAATTATACCACACCATTGAATCTATATGGACTTCCACTGAATTTTGTCAGAATGCAGAACATTCTAAGAATCCTGGGAAGTTTGACATCTTCAGCTGAGTAATGTTCTTCCAAGTGTGAACCCACAGGAGCATGGGGCTGGTCCTGCGGGGATGGCTTGTGTTGGGTTTCAGCTAGCCCTTGGACTGTTGGTTTCTCTTGCAGGTGAGAGTTTGCACTGAGGCTGTCTATGCAGCTGTCATTCATGTGTTCACCTTCTCTTGCAGCACCAGTTCTAGGAAGCTGCATCCTCCAGCACAGCCCCTTGGAGCTCAGCACAGCTGTCACTTTAGAATATCGTCTATCTTTCTCCAATTAGTGTATAGTTACCCCTTTGACAAAAATCAAAGCTTAAGTGTACTGGAAAGTTATTTAGTCCATCTTTATTCTCTCTTTGTTTTAAGAAATGAACAAACACATGCCTTCTCAGAACACAGCATGCCTGCCATTCACAGTGGCTCCTTGGTGGCTGAAAAGATACTGAGATTGTACTGCACACACAGCCTTTGGATTCCATGTCTTTCTATTGAAGGTGTCTGTTCCAAAAAATGCAGAGATTTTTTAGGAATAAAGACTTCTAACTGAGATGAGAGTGGGGGTGCAACTCAGTGTGTAGAGTACCTGTCTCATCTGCACAAAGCTATCTTTTCATCTCCAGCACTGTATTAAACTAGGCACATCCCAACACAGAATAGGCAGAGACTGGAAGACCAGGGATACAAGGTTATCCTGGGCTACATAGCCTAGTGAAAATCAGCCTGGGATACATGAGAGTATGTCTTAAATATGTGTTTAGTGAATAGATAACTGAAAAGCATCATTGGTTACCCTGAGAACACGACAGCTCCAATTGTCCTTGTCTTCATGAATAGACCCAACTCTGACTTGGATGTCCATCCCTCTGCTCACTTTCTTACCCTTTTACTTGCTTCTTCTTGTCCCCGATCTGTCAAAGTCAATTAAAACCTCAAGGATCCTTTTATTAGGCTCTTGTAAGAAGTTCAAATCACATAATCAAGTTACCCCTTGCACTGGCTCCATCTCCCAATCCAACTCTACTGTTCACCCCACCTTTAAGCTCTCAAGCTGTTTCTTGATTGGTTCAGGAGCTACCTTATTCCCCTGGAAAGCTTCTCTGCTTTTATAATAATACTTTCTTATACTTTATAGGTATCTTTGGGGTCATTTAATCAACACTTATATAAAGTTCAGAGTGTGGTGTTTTGTTCATAATCTCTCAGATGATGGTTTATTGTTACTGATATCAATGAGAATATAATAAAATATTACAGACTCATATATCTAACAGACACTTCACAAATAATCATTTTCACTGCCTTGCCATCAATAGAAAAATCTTTTGAGTTTGTCCTCTCATCCACAAGCTCCTGTGGAGCCCCTTTCCCCAGCACTCATGTCCCTCATTATTTGGCATCATCTCCTATAAACAGTATTGGAAAGATGGTGCCAAATAATGATCTGTGAATGCCATGGCTCTTGGATTATTGCTTTTGACAATTCTTTGACAACTATTTCCCCATCTTCCTTGATTTTCTTTGTCCCTTAATACACATACTGAACAGTCAGTGTGGGATACTGCCCTTTAGTTTCCACTTGGCATAGATGAATGAATCTATTGATAAGACCTAATACCACATACTACCAAAATAGTCTAGTATCTACATATAGAAGCAAACCCTAAGTATCATTTGAAAGGAAAATTTCAAGCTTACACACAATCTTTACCCCTTTTCTATATTTCCATAGAGGACTTGAAAGTTCCTTGGTCACTGTCCTAGTCAAGGTTTCTATCCCTGCACAAACATTATGACCAAGAAGCAAGTTGGGAAGGAAAGTGTTTATTCGACTTACACTTCCACATTGCTGGAAGTCAGGACAGGAACTCACACAGGACAGAAACTTGGAAGCAGGAGCTGATGCAGAGGCCATGGAGGGGTGCTGCTTACTGGATTGCTGACTTGTCCATCTTGCTTTCTTATAGAACCCAGGACTACCAGCCCAGGGATGGTACCACCCACAATGGGATGGGCCCTTACCTTTTGATCACTAATTGAAAAAATGCTTTACAGTTGGATCTCATGGAGGCACTTCCTCAAGAGAGGCTCTTTTTTCTGTGATAACTCCAGCTTGTGTCAAAAACAGCCAGTACAGTCACTATTAGTCTGTAGTCTTTAATAATTAGTGCAAAGTGATTTGTGATGACTTTGATGTAATGATTGAAAAGTCTATCATCTCTCAGCCCTTCCCCATTGTCTCCCATGCTACTTGAGACCATAGTACCTGGTCAGGATTTGCTTGCATGTCAGATGGGTCTTCATCAAGACAAAGCTTGCCAGGTGTTGGCACACTGAGTTGTTAGATAAAATTGATCAAACAGATCTTGTGTCAATCATTACAAAGTCTAGGCATATACTTTAAGAGGAAGATTTAAAACAAAAATCTCACCCATAGCTTGTGGATGTCATCATATCACAGTGTTCAAGCCTACTTAAGCACTGCAAGTCCATTGCAAATGGTACTACCCAGCTTAGCCTGCTCTTTCTGGGCATTTTAACAAATGGACTGCTTTACTTCAAAACATAAAATAAGGGAACTAAGTATCCGATGTGTAATTCCAAATGCCGTGTGTACTCTGGAAGAAATATGTCAGGCTTGCATTGGCAACTGTAATTTTGAAAAGTGTAGTGAATATCTTAAAAGAAATGTCACAACATGGGAGATGAATTTCCGAGCTGTTCTTTCTAATTTAAGTGGAAGTCGAGAGGCCCAGCATTGACCCCTGATTCGAATGCATGCTTTCCTTAATGCCCTACTTAAAGATATTGCTGGAAGCCAAGCCAATACACTTCATTACAGAGGTCAGAAGGCAAATCCCTCAGAAGACATCATAAAACATATACGTTCAATGAAGCAAATGGGAAATTCCCACTGCTAACTGCTCTGAGCTTGAGCTCAAGAGAAGCAACATATGTCCTCATTTAAATCATATGTCTATTACCCGAATTAGACTTATTTATCTCAGGTGGGTTCTAAGTTACTGCTTGCCAACACACCGTTGTTGCTGTTATATAGCATAACCTAGGCATTTGAAGATGAGATTGTTGTGCAAATGTTAGTGGCATTAACCTTGAACAGAGAAATATTCCCAGTAGCTGAATAATCAGGAGTAACTTCTAACTACAGTGGAGTGTCAGCAACAGTATTTCCACCCCACAAGAAATGAGAAAAAAAAATAAGTTCTTACACAATTAGATTTGCTGCTAAATCTGTGTGTGGTTGTAGATCCCTGTCATCCCAGCATTTGAATGGTAGAGGCAGTAGGGTAAAAAGTTCATTATCCTGAGCCATAGGTTTCTGGAGGTTAGCCTGCAGGCCATCAGACTCTGTCTCAAAAAGATCAAAACAAACAAAGGAAAGCATGGTGAGTGAATAGAGAGTTCTGTGGCTCAGAATTATCCATAGACATTTTTTTTTTATTCTAGGACAGCTTTAACCAATGGATGGCACTATCAACAGACACATATTCTATCCCAGCTTTGGAAGCTGAAATCTGTGGTCAGGTCCTGGTCCAGAGGCTCCTTCTGAGCCTCTGAAGGAAGGTCTGACTCCTAGGCTTGTAGATAAGTGATAAGCCTCTTCCTATGACTCTTCATATGATCTCCCCTCTTCACATGCCAGCTTCTGAGACCAACTTTGGATTAGGGTTGCCTTGATATAATCTTTGCTTAGTGATATCTATGATGATCCTATCTCCAGACAAGGACAAGTTAGAACTTTATCATATCATCCTTGGGGGAGACAATCTTAACCAAGAGTATTTGTGAAGGAACCCACAGTGCCTTAAAGGAAAGATAGAAACAGTTTCTTCACAGAGCACATCTGTGAATACAGAGATATCTGTGGTAGAAAGAGAAGATGATCCTTTCTAGGGGGTTTCCCAGAGCATAGTGGTACTCACTGAGGTAAAAGCTTGTTGCAGTTGAGCCATCCATGACTGGTACCATGGCTCTCCACAGCCATAATTATTGATTCATATGCATTCTAAACTGATGTGAATATATCTGCCCTTTCAGGGTTTTGGGTTTGAACTGAGAATGAAAACTGAGCCAGGCTCTGCCAGCGGCAAAGTGCATCAAAAGTAGACATCTACCAAGAGATTTCTTGATGAGCTAGTAACAGCCTCCATGCCTCTCTCCAATTGTGACACAGCAGCCTTCTTTACATTCCCATTTCTAATGGGTATATTTTCTATTTTTCTTCAAGTTGCTCAGATCTGGTCAAATCCAGTCTCAGCTCTTTTCAACCAAACCATTATCTCTCTTTTTTATAGTATTGTATTTGCCCACTAAGGTTTTTTAAAGATATTATTCTGATCATTATTTAGAAATAGAACATACTGGTAAGTTTCATTTCAGTACTCTCTCTCACCACAGCAGTATCTCTCAAGGCTACACAGAGCACTGTGTATTAGCTTATGGTTTCAGGAGGGCAGGGACAGAGGGCATCAACCAAACAGAATCATGCTAAAGTCCAAGGCAAAGCTGAGTATAAAGATAACCTTATATGTACAGCATGAATCCCCACAGTGACAGCACCAAATGAGTCAGCAATTGACAGAGGAAAGCTGTCCTTAGGGTCTGTGTGTAGACTTATTTTCCTAGTTAGACATCACCAGAGACATGCCTCTTCTAACTCATAGGGCTCCTACTATGTGATGCCAGGTATCTAGAACTCCGTGATGTTGACTCTGTATTTGGTGCTATGGAGGTCACACTTGAGCAGTGGACCCATATTGTCTGGCCAGGAGCTGCAGGATCCCAAGCATATCAGTCAGTGCTCACCAGGGACATTTTCACTCCCATGTATCTTCAGCTCCAAGTTCCTGCAGAGAGGCAAGTATGCTGTAGATCCAAGCAGAAGGCTCCTGAGAGGAAAGACTCAGCTCATAAAGCTATGATCATCCATACTTTTGTGCACAGACCTTCACAACTAAAAAAAAAAAAAAAACTAGCAATTTCCCTTCAAATTAAAATATGAAATTTAAAAGTAAGACATTCCCTACAATTCACTTTTAACTATTTCTTTAATTTTTGGAGGTTATAATATAATTGTACCATGTCCTCATTCCCTCTTGTCCCTCCAAGTCATCCCATATATCTCTCCTGGCTCTCTTTCAAAACTATGACCTCTTTTTTTGCTAATTGTTACATACATATACGTATACAAAAATATATATTTCTAAATGCATATATACAACCTGATTAGTCTGCATAGTGTTACATATGTATGTTTTCAGGGCTGAGTGTTTGGTGTTGGATATATAGTTGACATGCTCTTTCATGACTAACCCCTCCTCGCAACCCCTCCCCCCACATATACATTCTCAGTGTTCTTTAGTTGCCTGTAGCTCTTTGTTATAGAAAGGAATACAACTAATGTTTTTTAAAAATGGTGCTGGGGATAGAACCCTGTCCACATGGTGCTGGGGATAGAACCCTAGTCACATGGTGCTGAGGATAAAGTCCTGGGTCACATGGTACTGAAGATAGAACCCTGGTCACATGATACTAGGGACGAAATCCTGGGTCACATGGTAGCCAAGTTTATGCTATTCCTCCAAATGGCACCATAACCCTCCTAGCCTGCATTTCTATATGATGTCCCTTCAAACAGGTGCAAATTGTAGGTATGTACGTTGACATTGTAATGATTGATAACTGACACCCTACATTCCTCCTGAGGTAAATCCATTATATCTGCCCCACACTTGAATCCCTTATTAGTTCTCCAGTAAGAAGCCCTAAATAAGATCAGTAGGTCACCAAAACAATGAATGAATAAATTAAATTAAATAAATAAAAGAAAGAGAGGAACATGACAATGTGATGGGACAGTTTGGAAAGGGGATCATTGGGAGTGTAGTAGGTGGGAAAAAGAATGTATACTAAGATTAAAGACCAAGATATATCATTTACATGTCTAGTATGAAATAATAAAACACATTATAAAGAAGAATAAATAAATTTAATTATGTTTAAAGAAAAGAAATTCCCTATGTACTTCAAAGTCTCTTATGGATCACCTTATTAAATTAAAAGCAAAAATGTGTATGTAAATTCAAATTTTTATTTTTTCATATTTTCCATAATAAAAGACTCTAAAGATTAAAAACTATAAACAACATTAGTATATAATTGAAACCATGAAACATACTCAATGCTTCATAAAGTTTAAAGATAACAAGGTAAAACTTTATTATACATACTTAATGCTTCATAAATTTTAAGTATAATGAGGTAAATTTTTATTAGAAATGCAATTTTGAATGAACTAGCTCCTCAGAATTTTTGTCATATCAAACAAGGGTTGTAGTTTGCATAGTATTTTATTTTCAAAAACCTTATAGTAAGACACAGCATACATTTTATAGGATGAGTTGGGGACTGTCTGCATCTGGGAGTACTTTGTGATGTGACTATAAAACAGACTTTCAATTCTGATAGAATATTGCAAGATATACCTAACAACAGCAGCAACACGAAATTCAGATATAGCTTAGTCCAAGTTCTAATTCTAATGACCATTAGGACATTTCTGTTCCATATAATGCTATGTGATGGCAGGCATGAACAATATGGCATACAAACACTTGTGTTCCTGTGTCAGAATCATGAAGTGAGGCCTCCCCTAAAAAGTTGTGCCTATATAAAATGTTCTACAAGTATAGTTGACTAATTAGAATTTTATATGTACGGAGAGTTGAAATACTGTAAATCCAGAGTCAAAATACCTTGAGCTGTCTTCTTGTCCTCTTCAGAGACATTCACTAAGCACATCTGTCTGAAACAACACCTATGGCTTTCAGATACAACATTTCGTAATGTTTTAACTAGCAGGCCCTTCCCATCCAGCCGTGCTGAATCTAAGAAGACCACCGTACAGTGTTTGGGAAGAGCAGTGGAGCCTCAGAGCAAGTGCATTCTCCTGTAGGTCAGGGAGGGAGATTGTGACTCCTGTGCCTACTTCACATTAGTTTGGAAAGGCATGACAGAGGTGGAAAAGTCACCAGCCTTTACAGTGCTTGACAGTGTTCCATCCACTCATATACAACTCAGAGTGCTGTAAAGCCCGTGTGTTAAGCTAATGCCATGTGTCCCATAACTTTTGCCTTAAAATACTTTAACTAATGCAGAAACAAAGAGCACAGTACAGTGAGTACCTGAAGTTCACCCTGGCTTGGCTGTCATCTTACTTGCCCTGAGACAACACTGCCTTAATGAAGGCTCCTGTGGAGCCGTCAGCAATACCTGCTGCCACCAGTGTTTCCTAAGACATTTGATGAACTGCTGCTGCACTCAAGAGCCGTAGAAACACACTCAGAGCTAATTGCAGATCAGCTCTACTTGGAGATTGAAAACTTAGACTCATATAGAGAAAGCATTAGAAAGGATTTCTCCAAACTCTTATTGTCTCTTCTCTTGAGAAATCTTTGACAATCCTGCTGTTTTTTTAACAACAACTTTGAATATTAAATCTATTTGTTTGGAACAGAGGCTTGAAAGAACACACAGCTGTCACGACAGCCAGAATAACAACAATATTTTTATATCAAGTCGTTATCTGCTTAAAAAAGAAGTTGATAGAAGCTTTCTGAAATTTTTTTCTATCAGTCTTGATACAGAATGACAGCCAGATCATGTTAAACTCAATCAATGACTAGTCAGCCTGAAAATCCAAAACTTTGAGTCTAATGAAATGAGAATAATATTCATCTGGAGAAAATGTATTTCCATGCATGTGAAACATATAAACTTTAACTGTACTAAATGCAAAATGAGCTGCAGAGCCTAATCTGTGCAGTTCAGCTAAGGCCATTGGATCATGAAATTTACCTTGTACTTTTACACAATCTCAATTCTGATTAAGTTACTAAAATAATTTCATTAGTATTCATTAAGAACACTGCTACTGGGGATGGAGAGATGTCTTGGTATTTAAATTGCTCTTTCAGAGGACCCAGGTTCAATTCTGATACTGAGCACCCACATGATGGCTTATCACAGTCAGTGATTCCAGTTCTAGAGAAACCAATACCTTCTAGCCCCTGCTGGCACCAGGCACACATACATGCAGGCAAAGAACCATGAGCACAAAATTATAAAATCATTGTAAATTGTTTCTATTTCTCATAGTTCTGCCTTCTTAAAAAACAAAACAAAACAAAACAAAACAAAGCAAAGAACAAAAACCCTCTCATTAGAACATTTGCTTCTTCTTGTAAGTGTTCTGAAAATTTCTCAGGCTTAGGGAATTATAGGTTTGCTACCAAGCCTGCAGACTTGGCTAATTTGCTGTACAGAAAACTTGGGGCCCTTGTGTCTCCTGTTGGGCACCTGGCAATCTCTTGAAGCTCTCACAGATTCACTTTTGGGTCTGTTTTCATGATTACTTTCCTGAGCTCCATTCCTACCTTCAAGCTTGTAAAGAAAATCCCTTGGGAAGACAATGTTCCTGGTGATCACTGGTCCCTGGTGTTTCTCCTGCCCACTCTATTGCCCTTATGGCTCAGCATCAAGAAACACAGTGCACCCACCTTTTGTGTTGCTCAGGGCACACAGCAGGTACTCCAGCAATACTTGCTAAGTCTGCAATCTCTTTCTGGTTTCACCTACTTGTTATGGTAGCAAACCCCTGGTGCTTGACAAGCAAGGGTCACATACAAAAGCAAGGATGAGTTGGTTCTCACTGTGCATGCCTGTGACCCTAGCACTTGAAGATGGAGAACTAGAGGCCAACCAGGGCTACAAAATTAGACACTCTGGGTCAAGAAAAGGAACAGTAACAAAAGGAGAGATGAAATTAACTTATCAAAGAATGGAATAAATTTATTTTCTCTGCTCATTCCATAAATGGCAAAGAAAAGCTCTGGGTATTATATTAAAAGCAACATTTAAATAAGGCTCCAAATGGTTGTCAGTGATTGACAGAACATCCAGGCAGGCAATAGGCATAGGAAAAGATGTTCAACCTCGTTATCAGTTAGAGGAGGGGAGTCAGTGCCCACTGTTGTCACTGCTCACTCACTGGAATGAATGGGCTGGACACCAACACTGTAACAGCACAGTGTGTCCATGTGTCGTCAGAGAGGTCAGTACTCTCGTAGGATGACAGAAGGAATTCAAATGAGCAGGTATAGGGGAAAAAGCAAAGCAGGTCATGCAAGCTTCTAATCCCAGAATAAGGGAAGGTGATATCAGATAATTGTTGAAGTTGTCCTCTGATCTTCAATATCACAGTAACACACACACACACAGCACTAACACACATACCCACATGTACATCCACATCATTCACACACTACACACATATATACATACATATATCATACATACACATACATACCACTAACACATACACATGCATGTATATCTATATTATACACACACACACACATATATATGCACAGAGAGAGAGGAGGGAAGGAGGGACGGAAAGACGGGGAGAGGGAGAGAACTGAAGTTTTGACTTGACTGGATAATCAGAACAGCATCCCACAAGTTTATGCCATCATAGAAGAGGTGAAAGTGCAAACCATGAAGTGTTGTCACTGAAATGCTTCTAACTATTTCACCTTAAAAAGCCCAAACCTTGAAACATTCAGAGGTTCCTAAGCATCTGAATGATGAGACTTGTGGTAAATGTGCTCATCATGGGCCATGACAGAGAAGAATTCTTCCAGTCAGAGCAGAGGAATCCCCAGCTGTTTGGTGAACAAAGACAATAAATAAAGCTAAATCTGAAGAGACCACTGTGCTCATAGAAATATTCTCCACTTTGTCTGAGCTTGTATCAGTAGCCCCCAACATAGTTTTGCCTACCATGGTACTTTGGGGCAACTTTGGGTAATAGTAGTAGATGATCATTCTTTATTATTTCCGACTGTTCCCTGTGTGGCTACCTCATCTCAAAGTTCAAAAAGAACAACTGCAAAACCTCAAGGGAAGGCTAAGTGAGTCTGTGGAGGTCAGCAGTCAATAAACTCTAACCGTTAACACTGGATTGCATTCCATAATCAAGGAAGATTTTTAAGTTCCATTTAACACTGACATTTTATGAGTCTTGTGATTAGGAAGTGTGCTTTTGGCAAAATTAAGTTCATAAAATTGCTCAAATGTGTCCAGATCAGGTAATTTCCTCTTGCTTGTTATGGAGTGCTGAAATACAGCAGACAATTACCCAGGATGAGGAATGAATAATTATGTGTTTGAGATCATTTGCAATTATGTTCAACTATGGGTGGGTTTAATTAATGGATATTTAGTGCTCCTGCTTA
>JADRCC010554434.1:0-17985 GCA_019843855.1 Hylomyscus alleni | reverse complement strand
ACCTGTGCTGCTCAATACCCAACAATACACAGAAAACCCTTCAGAGTAAGGAGTGCTCTGACCGAAAACCATTAGTGTCAAACATTATCTCCTTAGGTTAGGCTATGAACGTCCCATTAACACTTAGTCACCTGTGGCTTCTGAAGTCTGTTATTGTCTCTGGAACTCAGCTTGCATTTCCACACACCAAGAGACTTTCACTCTTCTGCTGCTGATGTTGGGTGTGAGGTGTTTTTTTTTTTATATATTAAAATCACATTTATTTTGGAATTGAATAAACAGTCTAAGGACAGACGCTTTCATAGAATTTTTTTTAACCATAATATATAAACAACTAAGAGGTCACACATTTTTTTTTAAATTCTTCATATTATGAAATAATTTTTACAGGCAATATCCATGCTTCTCTATATCTATTTGACTTTTTTCTTTTTAATGAACAAACAAAACCAACCAGAACAAACCCCTGTTGCCTCCCCCCTCCCCATGCCTGCCACCCCACCCTCTCCCACTTATCAACCCTGTCATTCCCCTACACTGGGGCACAGAACCTTCACAGGGCCAAGGGCCTCTCCTCCCATTGATGACCAACTCGGCCATCCTCTACTATACACATGCTGCCAGAACAATCAGTCCCACCATGTATAGTCCTTGGTTGGTGGTTGAGTCCCTGGGAGCTCTGAGGGCATTGGTCAGTCCATATTGTTGTTCGTCCCAAGAGGCTGCAAACCCTTTAACTCCATTGGTTCCCTCTCTAACTCCTTCATTGGGGACCTCCAACATGTAATAAGGACACATGCTCCACCATGTTCATAGCAGCCTTATTTATAATAGCCAGAAACTGGAAACAACCCAGATGTCCTTCAACAGAGGAATGGATACAGAAATTATGGTACATCTACACAATGGAGTACTACTCAGCTATTAAAAACAATGAATTTATGAAATTCTTAGGGAAATGGATGGATCTGGAGAATATCATCCTGAGTGAGGTAACACAATCACAAAAGAACACACATGGTATGCACTCTCTGATAAGTGGTTATTAGCCCAGAAGTTTGGAATACACAAAGTACAACCCACAAACCTCAAGAAACTCAAGAAAAAGGAAGATATTTCATTCCTTCTTGAAAGGGGGGAACAGAATACCCATGCAAGGAGTTGCAGAGACTAACTATGGAGCAGAGACTGAAAGAAGGGCACTCCAGTCTGATATAGCTGTCTCCTGAGAGGCTCTGACAGTACCTGACTAATACAGAGGTAGAGGCTCACAGCCATCCATTGAACTGAGTGCAGGGTATGAGGTGTTAAGACCTATCCACCATTGGTAGCACCATTCCATAGGCTGGGATGCTGGGCTAAAAAAATGGTGTGAGCTAGGTGAGAGCACAACTGCTCTGTTCTTCCTGGCTGTGGCTCCCATGTGACTGGATGCTTGAGGCTCCTGCTGCTGGGACTTGTTTGTCACGATGAACTACACTTCCAAAAGTCAGCCAAAATAAGCATTTCCTTAGATTGCTTTTGCCAGGGTGCCTTATCACAGCATTAGGAAACGCATCCAAGACACTCACTAACCTATTAATCTCAGAAGAATTAGCTCACATATTTACAGTTATGTACACTAACTGTTCAGGACTCCCATGTCCTGAACAATGTACAGTCTCAAGTATCTGATGAAGAACAAATGTGTTATAAGAGTAAGCCAGACAAGAGGAAGAGTTTTCATGACCTGTCATCATCATACAAGCAGAAGAGAAGTGGAAATACATTTACAATTTCCCAGGAAGTCATTAAAAATAAGCTTAGTTCTTCTTTAGGCAGCCTTTAGAAGCCCCAAACATGCACTAACTTATAGTTATACCCCACCACTGTGTGTGCCTTTCCGGGGGACAGATGACTAGTCATTCCAGATGGAGAGGGCAACTGTAGACCGAAGAAATAATTCCAATTGCCACAACCCAGTTGGCAATGGCCAGTCTGAATCCACAGCAAAGGAGATATTCTCAACTAAAACATAAATTATAGGTACTTTAGATGGTCATGGAAGAAGAAATAGCCTAACAATAACACTCTAGGCAATTAACTCCTTGTATAAGTCACATGATAAGACACAGGAAAAGAGGCAGGGCTGTGACTTCAAACACTAGGCCGACTGCCTCAGTTTTAGCAGGAGCATGGGGTGGGGAACATGCAAAAGTCATTCTTTTGGGGAACAGGAAAAGCAAAGTGAAGAAATATTACCCAAGAATAAAAAGGCAGAAAAAGGAAATTTAATTTCAAGAAGTGAGAACTTTTTACCAAGGTCAGTGTGGAGAACACACATACAAAGCCACTTTCTTGGGAGCTTCAGGGAAGAATTATTCATTTTGGGACAAAGGATAAGAAAAAATAACATTGGGATAACAATAAAAAGAGGAGGTAAATTCACCACTCTGAAGGAGACAGGACAAGATAGCCCCACACAGGAAGAAAAGAACGACAAATAATGATCATTAAAAAAAAAAAAACAGTGTTTCATTTGAGGGAAGAACTCAGAAGGGCATCAGAGAAAACTGTGATGTAGAAAAAATTGCTCTATGATTATCCATTATTATATAATGGCTACTGAAGAGAGTACCCAGAGCTCCTGTTACAAAATGAAGCTGAGGGATGTCTGAACTTTCTTTTTGGGTTAATCAAAATGAGACGGGAAAATGTAAAACTCTAGACATTTAAAGTAGTTATTTCACTGCTGTAAACCTGCATCGTGGAAATATCTGTATTTTCGAAGACTCCAGGCACATGAGGAATGGTGTTCTCTTCTGCAATGTGTTACATTAGCATTAACTAAACCCAAACTCGGAAGACAATTTCAACCATAGATTAAAAGCAGTAATAAGTTTCAGCTATAGGAACACTTAGAGATAAAGAATCCAAGAGAAATGGCTGTGCCATACCTAGCTGTACTCAGATCCCAGTTCACTTTACCCTCCTCAAGGTCATTCTCCTGCAAAGAAGTGGAAAGGAAGACCAGAAGATGTCATATGACTCCTGCCTGTCCCAAGTCCCGTGTCATACGACTAGGTCTGTCCCATGCGTGCTTTCTGGTGGGTAGTTTGGTCTCTGTGAGGCCCCCATGAAGTCAGTTGATTCTGCAGGTTTTCCTGTGATGCCCTGGACCTCTCCAGCTTCTTCAATCCTTCCTCTTGCTCCTTCCCAAGACTCCCAAGCTGAGCTCTGCCCAATGCTTGGCTGTGGGTCTCTGCCTCAGTCCCCATCAGCCACTAGGTGAAGCCACTCAGATGACTGGTATGCTAGTCTCCTGTCTGCAAGCATGGCAGAATACTATTAACAGTGTCATGGGCAGGCTCCCTCCCATGGCACGGGACTCAAGCTAAGCTAATCATTGTTTGGCCATTCTCTCACGCTCTGCTCCATTTTTACCCCTCTTATCTCTTACAGGCAGGAAAAATTGTGGGTCAAAGTTACTGTGCCTGGGTTTGGTACCCCCACCCGTCCTTTGGAAGTCCTGCCTAGCCACAGGAGGTGCTGATTCACTCTCCATAGCCCCCAATACTGGGAGTCCCAGCCAAGGTCACTCCCATAGACTCCCAGAAGCCTCTACTGTCCCAGATCGACTGGGACACCGATTCCAATTCTCTCTCCCAGTTTTCCTGCCCCCTGCCATCTTCTTCACAGCAAATTATCCCTTGCTCACCTCCCCATTCCTCTCCCAGTCAGCCCCTCCCTCCATCTACCCACCCCAGATGTGTATTTTATTTCCCCTTCTTGGTGAGATTCAAGCATCCTTCCTTTGGCACTCCGTATGACTTACCTTTTTGGGTCTGTGGATTGCAGCACGGCTATCCTGTACTTTATGGCTAATATCTACCTATAAGTGAGTACATACTATGAATGTCCTTTTGGGTCTGGATTGCCTCAGTCAGGATGATATTTTCTAGTTCCATCCATTTGCCTGCAAGTTTCATGGTGTCATTGTTCTTAATAGCTTGGTACTACTCCATTGTATAAATGCACCACATTTTCTTTATCCATTCTTCAGTTGATGGACATCTAAGTTGTTTCCAGTCTCTGGATATTATGAATAAAGCTGCTTTAAACACAGTTGAGCAAGTGTCCTTGTGGTGTGATAGGGCATCTTTTGGGAATATGCCTCAGCAGTGATACAACTGGGCCTTAAAGTAGGACTATTCGCAGTTTTCTGAGAAACCAACAAACTGATTTCCAAAGTGGCTATCCCACCAGACACACAGAATGTTCCCTCTGTTCCACATCCTTACCAGTACGTGGCGTCCCTTGAGCTTATCTTAGCTGTTCTCATGGGCGTAAGATGGAAGCTCAGAATCGCTTACTCCTTTGTCTTGTGAGCCTCCATGTCTCTTTTTGACTTTCATGAGCCTTGGGAACCTTTTGTAATTTCCAGAGGTGAGGAGAGAGTGTTGTAAACTGTAGGGAATAGCAGTTCCATGACCAAACTAACATAGTGTCCGACATGGCAGAACAGGGCACGCTGTCACATGACCAAACTAACATAGTGTCCAACATGGCAGAGCAGGACGTGCTGTCACATAACCAAACTAACATAGTGTCCAACATGGCAGAACAGGGTACGCTGTCACATAACTAAACTAACATAGTGTCCGACATGGCAGAACAAGGTGCACTGTCACATAACCAAACTAACATAGTGTCCAACATGGCAGAACAGGGCGCGCTGTCCCCTTTAATGTCCACATCCCAGAGCTTTGCTTCTCCCCTCACATCTTTGTGTCCCCTCTCAGCATTAAAGAGTTCAGGGATCCGCAGATCTAAGACAGACCCTCGACAGCACTCTGAGCTCAGGGATCCGCAGAACTGAGGCCCACTACATCACTCCTTCGAATTGAGGCAAAATGTGGATTTGATTTTGCCTTTAGTTCTTAAGGAAAAAAAAAATCTCCAAAGGAACACCCATAGATTTAAAATACAAAGGGAATATATGGTGCACATCTAACAAGAGGCAAATGAGGAAAAAATAGAAATATTTATGTAGGAGATGGAAAAAGTCCCTTCAGCTTAGGGAAGAGAGAAAGCACCCACACTTGCCTGTGGTAACTGCTAAGGGCTTTACCTGAAGTCATTTAGAGGTCTTTTCATGAAGAATCAGAATTTAGTCAGGAATTCTCACAATTCTCTGCAGGGAAACGGACTCAGAGCAGTTTTCTAAATCACAACTTCCTTTTATTTTTGCAGGGTAGTTGCTTGGCTCCTCCAAACAGGTGTGGGGAAGTACAAAACAAAACAAGAGTTTCTAAAATTATTTCCCAAAGGAATGGGAAGGAATGGTGACCACTTTAGAGAATACATGTTAGTTTTCACTATCCAATTTTGAAAGAAAAGGAAAAAAAAAAAAAACTGTGTTCAATGAATGCAGTGCTGAACTAGTGCCCATCCATACACGGCTGCCAGTAAACTTTTAAAAACTTTTACCTGAATTTCTCTCTTTCCTTCCCTCCCTCCTTCCCTCCCTCCCTCTCTCCTTTCCACCCCTCCCTTCTCTCTCCCTTCCTCTCTTCCTTCTTCCCTTTCTCCTCCATAACAGAGAATCATCTCCACAGAGCTCAATACGGTCAAGGTGGCTAAGCTTGCCTTTCAAGCACTATTGACTAATGTAGCAGAAAAGAATCGTTTCCCTTGAAACATATTAACCAAATCTAGCTGTTCCTCCCACTCCACAGCTGGCTCCATGGAAGCTTATTAGTATATAATGCAAAAGTAATCGCTATAACAAATCACTTACAGCCCATGGCTTTATCCCCCCAGAGATGCTAACTGATCCTCTCATTGATCTCCCCGATTCTAGTGCCCCGAGAACTGCAAAATACATTCATGGATGTAGGACCAGAGATAATCCTCTACTTGTCCATGGCTAGAATGTTCTCCTTACATGTATGAAAACTAAAGTGTTAAATTACTAGATCAAGAAGGAAACTCTGTGACTACGAAGTTAATAGTAGAAAAAGTATCTACTTAGAATAAACATTACAGTTAGAATAAGCTGGGTGATAAACTGGATGGGAACCTTTCTGGCCTGATCCAGGAGCAGCATAGGTCATCAGTGTCATTAATACTGGGGAAGGGGTGCCTCCTTTCTTCAGAAAGCCTGGTGAGAAGAGGTGTGTGTGTGTGTGTGTGTGTATACATCTATGTATATATGTATGTGTACATGTATACATATATGTGTGTATGTATATATGTATATATGTGTATATGTATACATGTATGTATATGTATATACATATATGTATAGGTATATATGTATGTGTATATGTATATGCATACATATATATATGCATACATATATATATATATTGTGTGTGTGTGTACATATCTCCAAGGCTGTGATATGAGAACTCATAGCTAGCAGCTCCTGATTAGTGAAATGCTATGCAGATCATAGCATGTGGTTATGTTAGATCACAGGACATAGTTGTGTTACACAGACAATACTAACCACAGTCCTTCAGAGAATTACAAGTAAGACTCACAGAGACAAAGAGACACAGAGAGGTGAAATGGAGAGAAGCGAGATGACAGAGAATGGAATTAGAGGATCACGATCATCAGTGTCCGGTCCGCCAGTGGTGCAGGGATCCCAGCAAAGCACGGCGCAGCCGGGAAATCACCTTCCACAAAAGCATCAAGTCTTCGGTGCTCCCATAGCCATGTAAAATGTCAGGGGCAGTGGTGTGTACACTTGTAATCCCAGAACCAGAGAGGCATAGATAGATGGAATGATCCCTGGGACTTGCTGGCCAGTTACTCTGGCAAATTGGTGAGCTCAAGATTCAGTGAAAGACTCCCGTCTAAAAACATAAGAAGAGGAGGGCAACTGGGGAAAAAACCCCAGGCAGTCAGTCAACTTCAGTCTTACACACACACAGACACACAGACACACACAGATACGCACACACACACACACACGCATGCACACACACACACACGCATGCACGCACGCGTGCACACATATACACACACGCATGCACCCACGCGTGCACGTGCACACACACGCACACACACGCACACGCACATACACACATGCATGCACACACACGTGCGCATATGCACACACACATGCACGCACATGTGCACGCACATACAAACACACACACATGCACCCATGCGCGCGTGCACACACACACACATACAGAGCAGGGGGGCGGTGAAGGAAAGGGAGAAAGATTTTATATATGTGTGTATCTTGGACAAAGCCAATAAGAAAACTTAAATCTGTCTTAGGTAGGGCAAATTGGCATCTTGCCTGATTCCTGGTCCATGGATGGCATTCTTACTGTGCCTTCATTTGATCAACAGAGACAGTGGAACCTATAGTACCTCTAGTAAGGTTTTAGATCTACTTATGATGGCTCTGCCTTCGTGACCTCATGTCATCCTCGTGAGCTCCCGAAGACTGTTCCTCCTAACAGAAGTTATTATTATATATAATAGAGATCAGAGGGACCTAATAATTCACCCCATACCAAATCCAAAAGAGAGGTCATCTAGAAAAGTCTCCCTCAGTGAAGGAAGGAAAGATCTGCTCTGCCTAGACCCTCAGCTGGTTGGCTTAAAGTCATTAACATTATACTAAATTAAAAATGAGTTGCTTTACTGCATATATATTCAATAATTCAATGTTATAAAACACAATGGCATTTGTTCAGTCATATGTGGGATCTCTCTCTTCCTCTCTCTCTCTCTCTCTCTCTCTCTCTCTCTCTCTCTCTGTGTGTGTGTGTGTGTGTGTGTGTGTGTGTGTGTGTGTGTGTGTGTGCAAATGACCTAAAAGCAGAAAGGGAATTATTTTGGCACAGGAAGGAGATTATAAAAGGAAGATGGGACGGGGTGGGTGGAAGTTAAATATGAAATGAGACATGATATACATGTATGAAAATGTCAGAGTAAAACCCAAAAATTTGTGTGATGACAAAAAATGATAAAAGAAATTGAATGAAAAAGAATCTACCGTTTAAACATTAATCTCATTTAAAGCCCAGAATTTCATAGACTACCACTTGGTTACTGAGTCAAGCACTTCAGAGCCCTGTGAAAGTGACTCATACAATTAGCCATCAGTGGTCCTTTCTGGAATAGAAGAAAAGTAAGGCTTGCTTTCCAAAGAAAAATGTGAATTTTGGGTATAATTGAGAATGAGCTACTTACTAAGGGGGCATGTATGAGAAGAGAAGTTGGCATCCAGAAAGGAGACTAGAACTGGTCTGTCAGAAAGAAGCAGATGCTCATGAAGGAGGACAGACAACTCTCAGAAGAACCAGAGAAAGTCAAACCTGCTCATGGATGTCTGTGAGTAGGAACCAAAGACAGCCGTGGGGTGCCCCGGATGTTCAAGTCTTAGGAGCCAGAAAAAAAGCAAAGAGAGGATATGGACACAAAGCAAGAGAGAGGTTAAAGAAGAGAAAGATAGACTGAGGCTGAGGCACTTGCCTGGCCGGTGGCATGAGGCCTGGGTTCCACCCCCAGCCCTGGAAACAAAACGGTAACACAAAGCAAGGAAGAAAGGAAATGCTGGCTGGCTGCCCTGCCCGGGATCGCAAGGGTGTGAGGCGGTGTTAGCGCTGTTCCATTGCTGTGGTAGAACACTCCAGTCATCAGCAACCTGGGAAAGAAAGGTTTATTGCAGCACATAGTCCAGGGGGGGTGGAAATCCTCACGGCTGGGAAGGCAGGGCAGCAAAGCAGGACGCTGAGAGGTCACCTGAGCCTGTAAGGACACTCCTCATTCAGTCACCACAGACCCTCCATGGCGACAAGGCTCTGCACCAATAGTCGGGGAATGGGGAAACCGAGGTTTACAGTTGGACCTGACCTCACGCTGTAGAGCGAGTGAGATGACTCCTGGTAAATAATTTCACCCTTTAGGATAAATTTACAAAAACAATAATACTAATAAATTGATGTTTTGAGAGGGTATTTGGGATTTTGTCAAAATTAAAATATTGGAAAATTATAGTGAAAGGGTGAAGAGGTTAAAAAGCCATAGTGTTGCCTGGCGGTGGTGGTGCACGCCTTTAATCCCAGCACTTGGGAGGCAGAGGCAGGTGGATTTCTGAGTTCGAGGCTAGCCTGGTCTCCAGAGTGAGTTCCAGGGCTACACAGAGAAACCCTGTCTCAAAAAATCAAAAAAAAAAAAAAAAAAAAAAAAAGCCATGGCATTGAAGTCTATGAATTTGCAAGCATATGCTAAGATTTAACTTTTATATATGCGGCTTCAAGTATCCGTGTGAAATAGTCTGTACAATGAGACAAATTCTCTTCAGAACTAATTCAAACGATTCTTTGTCTTCTAAACTCTTTTAAAACCTGTTCCATATAGTGCTCAACAGAAGATGTGATAGGAACTCGGGTCACTAAAGAGCAGAGTGTCTAATGCACACATGCGTACACTCACAGATCCATGCGTGCATTAATCTGTACTCATCTGTAAAAAGTTCTCCGTAGTCTATGTTGTCCTGTAAATATCTATCTACACGTAGAAAACAGCTAAACATATTGAACAATCCCCATCAAAGCATAGCACCCTGTGAGCTTATTATGGAGCTGCTTTTGCTACTATGTCAACCTAACATACAATGTCATGTATGCATGTGTTTTGCCCACAAATAGGATAAATCCCAGTTGAGTGCACATAATGTGTAAGTTTGGAGTTCTGTGATACTAAAGGAATACATCTTAGCTGTGTGTGTGCTCTATGCGTGTACACATGCTCATGATCATGGACACGTGTCAACATACTTACCTGCCAGCATTCTTTGGTCCGTGAGTGTGGGTAGGTTCCTGTGTGTAGGTCAAAGGTCGGTTACTTTCCATGTTATTTCTGGAGAAAGCCTTTCCCATTGACTGTGGAATTCACTGGGTCACCTACGCTTGCTCGTCAGGGATATATCTGTCTCCTCCCCACCTGGTACAAGAATTGCTTATTCTTATTTCTGTACCCAGAGTTTATATGGGTCCTGGAGATTTGAACTCAGATCTTGACTATCAAGTGGCAAACCTGTGACCCATGGAGCAAGGCCTCAGCCCCATAAATCCCAGTTCTGCATTATAAAATCATCCCAGGAAACCATGAGCTCCACTTAGAGGGTTACAAGTCTTAAACTCGACACCGACCCTTCTTTTAGCCTTACCCCAGCAGCTGGCTGGCGACTAAGCTAGAAGGGGTGGCTCCACTGTGGAAGGACTGCACAGCATGTTTATACACACTTGTAAACAAATTGTGGTGTTCTTGCTGAGATTTAATATAGGACATTGCCGTTTAAAGACTTTCAGGCTCACTCACACAGTATCTCAGGTGGCCGCTAAGTGATCCTCGTTTGGTTGCTATGATCCTGGGTATCATGACAGAAAGCCAATGGTGACAGATGTGATAGGATGTCAAGGAGGAGTTTTAAATCAGCACAACATGCTGTACTATTCATTTAGACCGCACCATTACCCGAGACCTCGGCAGACATACTGTGGTCCCTTAAAGAGGCATTAGAGCAAATGCATGCGTGCTCGGATGGACGCAGCAGCAACCGTCTCCGGTTCCTGTGCTCTGAGACTGAGGCTGGCCGTGCACAGTCAGCTGCCACGGGGAACACAATCTTGGATTGTGTGAGTCTGGGATCACACTACGTGTTTAGGAGACCTTCCTTGGCATGGATATCAAGATGTCATTTAAGCAGGGGGAGTCCGTGGGTTCTTTAGAAGATCTGCATGTCAATATGAATGAGAGAAGTTTGGTCTTAGTCATTTCTTCGCATCTCTGGTGTTTTAATTGTAAGAATGTCTATGGAACTTTATTTATGTAAAGTGGGCCACAAATTGGCCATAAATAGTGAGTTAGCTAATGTTACCTATTCATATAGCTATGAAAATAATGTGAAACGATTTAGGAGACTCAGGGAGGAGCTAGAGAGAAGGCTGAGGTTAAGAGTATGAGCTCTCAGAGGACCAGAGCCCATCTCCGGTATTCATATCAGGTACCTCACAGCTTCCGATAACTTCAGCTCCAAGACAGCCAATGCCTGTGCAGGTGCTGCACACATGTATTCATATATTCATATAGACACAAGCACATAGATAAAAATGCGTAAATTGCTAGAAAGCAAACTGAGATAGCTCTATGTCTATGAACAAGAGAACAAAACAAAAGAACAGCAGCCTGGACTGTTTTTGTTCTAACCCCAAACATAAAAATGAATACCCAGGAGTCCAAAATGACGTAGATTATTGACTGAGTAACTGAAAACTTCAGAATAACTAGGCATATAGAAGGAGATAAAAGTCTTCTATTCAGAAGGGTCCTTTGAGGAGAAAGTGTAGATGCCTTACCAAGTGAATGTTCGTCAAGAACAGTACGTTTTTCTTCAGCGAATACAGTGTGAAAAGAATAAGCATAACTGTAAAGCAGAAAGATATGGTAAAGACTGCCCCAGACAGGGACGAACTGGAACAGCAACAGTAGCTAGCCTTTTTGATGGTGGCCAGTCATATTAAAGGTGACCAGCCATGTTGATGGTGTACCCTTTATGAGAGCATGTAAATTATCAACTCCAGTGTGGTGGTGAGGAAAACCTCACATAGTTCTGAATTTAAGCCCCTGAGCCATCAAAGAAAGAGAAACTGAAGGAAAATCAACATGACTGAAGTCAGAACTCAGTACCACCCATTATTGAAAGAGTTAACAGCTCGTCTAAGGTAAAAATCTTTAGTTTATGAGCCCCGCCACAAGTCTAGAGTGCTGTGGACAGTCTCCATGTTGTAAATCTCTGCCCTGCTCGTCTCCCCAGCGAACTCAGCTTCTTCAGGCTTGCCACGGCTCTTCTGCTCTGCGAAGCCCACTCCCCTCTTCCCTTTGCCAACTGACTTGCTATCCTCCCCCTTTGCCCAGGACTAAGTTTTAGGATTTTGAAAAGTCTTTTCCTCTTTGGTTTTTGGCTCACTCCGTCCCAAGACTGACTGCCAAATCAATATCACCATTTCTCACGAGTACCTGCTATGTTAAGAAGTCTTTGTTCAACTATGTCCTTGATGAACCCATTTGGAAGTCTACTTGAGGCCCCCAACTTATAGATCAAAAAGGAGGTTGATTCACAAAAGAAAATCATGAATCAAAAATTAAGCCTGAAGCTTTTCAAAATGCTACATTCATCCCGATAGATACTGCCACCTTTCCTGTTGTGCAACCCCAAACCAGAGGCCCTATTGGGGTAGCTCATTTGTGAATAAGCCATGTTTCCCCCCAATCTTCCCAGAACGCACCCGGTGATCTTCATGTGTCTTGAGCCTGCCTCTTCCCAGGACACTTCCCACCCGCTGGGGACAAGCATTCCACTTGCCTCAGTGCCCGCAGACCTGTCAACCACTGCTGCTCTCCCTAATGCTTCCCAAACTCTGCATCCATTTGCATACGGAACACCTCGGGATTGGAATGTGGCTGACAATCAGTAGCTGGCACTTGAGAATCATGCTACTTATTTTCCTTTTCCCCTTTCCTTTCAGAATCTGACGTAGTAAAAATAAGAGCAGAAATTGCAATCAAGAGTTTCCTAACTTTGATGAATTAGGAAGCATATAGTTACCACAAAATGTGAAAAAGGACGGATTTTACAGTTCCCATCAGACTGTGTAACTCCCCTGACAAACTGTCCCAGTGGCTTTGTACTGCTCTAAGAGATAAATAATAAATTCCCGCCATTGCAAGCCCAATAAAACCTTTTATTATTAAACCTTTGCCCACCCCTGGCTTTATCTTCTTCCATACGCCAAGTCTCCACAGTTCAGCCCCAATGGTGTTTATTATATTTCCTGGAACATGTCAGGACCACTCCAGCCTAGATACTGCTGCACTGTGCTTGTACTAGCGCAACATGGTTTGCTTCTTTTCTTTCTTTTTTTTTTTTTTTTTTCTGTACCCACCAGGTCCTCCTGAAAGCATGGCTCTCAGCCAACCACCCAATGTGGCTATTTTTCATCAATTACGTCCTGGAAAACCTCACTTTATGTACAGTACTTAATAGCCTATGAAATGGCTTATTTTTTTTCTTGGTCATTTTCTTCTCTGCAGGGATAGATAAGCTACATAATTTCTGGGAACTTCTGTGCTCATCAGTTGATGCCCAAGACCCAGATTAGTGTCTGGTGTGTAGGAAGAACTTGGTCATTTTGTTGGCTTGTTTGGGGGAACCAGGGACTTTGTGCTTAGTGCTTGGAAGCAAGTCTTTCTCAGAAGAAGGGTCTCCTGAGAGGGCACTGTGTTGGCATGGGTTTTAAAGGCCCAATCTGGAAAACGTGCCTTCAAAAAGTCTCAACTTAGGAGTCTGGGAAGGTGGCTCAGCGGTTGAGAACACTGGCTGCTCTTACGGATTCCCTGTATTCCCATGGTGGCATAGGGCCATTTGTCATTTCAGTTCCAAGGAATCCAATGCCTTCTTATAACCTCTGAGAGTACTGCATGTACATGGTACACAAACACATATCCACACAAAACTCCTGTACACATAAGCATAAAAGGCAAATCTCCTCAAAACTATCTATGTCACTCATAAGTCCTGTGTCACTGGAATGCAATATATCCTTCAGGTGCCACTCTCTCATCCAAACTGTGTGGCATTTTATGACTTACTGTATCTCCTACTTATACCAGTAAGATGACGAGGGGGTGCATAGGCTCATTGATCACCTCCACAGCCCATTTTGTGTTATTATTCTGGAAGTCCCTGCTGATCATCCTGCCCATAAATTTATCTCCATCACATCACTCAGCAATCAACTGATATTCACAAAACTCAAAGTGCACCTGGTGTCCAGATCTTAGGTTTTAGTCTCACTGGACAATAAAAGGAATTAAGGCTCTGTGGAGAAATGGCTGACTCTAAGGCCAAGGAAAGTTCAATCTCCTATTGTACCTGTATAAATTAAAAACAAATAAGGAAAAACATAGAAGCTAGTCAAGGGTCAGCAGAGCCAGTTGAGAGAGTCTCCCACATCCAAGGCTGGAACAATATCAAAAAATACAATGATCTAGTACTGATTATAAACAAATGTACCATACAAAATACTTAGCTCCAACTAATGCAAAAGCTGCCTAAATCAAGGGGAGAGAAGGCCCATCATCTTGCTGGGAATTCTTGAGGCTATGTGGTCTAACTTCACTTCTGTGGCCGTGACACAGACCCCAACCTAAAGAAACACGGGAATGAAAAATAGTGATTTGGGCTAAAGTTCCAGGTTACAGACTATTATTATTGGGAAGTCGAGACGGGAATCCCAAGCATCACGTCCGTAATTTGAGAGCGTAGAGGGAGTACACGTGTGGAGGCTCACGCCCCTGCTTGTGCCTGCTCAGCTCGGTTTCTCAGCTTTTACACAGTTCATGGCTCCTTTGCTTAGGGAACGATGCCGCCCACCGTGAGCTGTGTTTTCCTACGTGAATTAAGAACCAAGACAGTTCCCCACCAGCACACTCATAGAACAACCTGATCAAAATCATTGCTCCATTAAGACTTCTTTCCCAGGTGATTCTAGAGTGTGCCAAGTTAACAATTAAAACTAACCCGTATGCTTAACGTAGTTCTTTCCCCTGTATGAAATGGATCCTATCATTCACCCATGACATATAGACACTTTGGAGTATGGGCCAACAGCGATCCATTTCTAAATAATAGCATAGGGGTAAGGTGGGTAAAGTCACCTTAGAAGTATGAAAACACAACCCAGCCTGGGATTAGGCCAAGGTAAGCATCTAGCCAAAGCCTTATAGATGTCATGGATCCTTTCAAAGGACAAGACAGGAACGGTCTTGCACTCCTGTGGCATTTGTACTCAAGGTATTTAGCCATGAGACACTGCCAAAAAGTCTCAGTTGGACCATCCCTGAGAGGTAAGCTGTCAAGCTGTAAAGGCTCAACACACAAATGCAATCTGAGAAAGCCTTGCAGTGTGGATATAGAAGACATGTTCTCTGTCATGGTCACAATGGCTATGATAAAAACACCATGGCCATAAGCCACTCGGAGAGGAAGGGCTTCATTGTGCACATACTTCCACAGCATAGTCCATCAAGACAGTAAATCAGGGAAGGAACTCAATCAGGGCAGAAACCTGGCAGCAGGGACTGATGTCGAGGCTATGGAGAGGTACTGCCTGCTGGCTGGCTCTTCATGGCTTTCTCAACGTGCTCTTACGCAGCATCCAGGACAAACACCCAGGGTGTCCACAGGTAAGTGAGCTGGGCCCTCCACCATCACTATCAATCAAGAGAACACACCCCGGGCTTTCTTACAGGTTGGTTTGGTGGGGGCATGATATTTTCTTAACTGGGGTTCACACTTCCCAAATATCTCTGCCTTGTGTGAAGTTGACATAAACTAGCCAGCACATACGGGACAGAAAGAAATGCACTGATGGAAAAGAGAGTAGAATCCAAGTGGAGTCTGGACCGCAGCAGCTCATGGTGAGGCACCTATCAGGTTCTTAGTTTAAGTGCAAGTATCAGGATCCTGTAGGGTGACTGTCATAGGGACACTGGAAGTGGTCTAGGGCACATGAGAACTGACATGTGACCAACCTTCATTGTAAACTAAAAGTCCTCTAAAAGTTTACTTGAAAAATCCCTTTATCTTTAAATGAACAGTATTTCTAGAAACACTGTTCTCAGGACAGCGCGTTGATATCTAACATGAACATCCTCACCAAATTCCAAGTGACTAGGTTCAGCATTAATCTTTTTTTTTTTTTTTTTTTCGAGACAGGGTTTCTCTGTGTAGCCCTGGCTGTCCTGGAACTCACTCTGTAGACCAGGCTGGCCTTGAACTCAGAAATCTGCCTACCTCTACCTCCCAAGTGCTGGGATTAAAGGCGTGCGCCACCGCCGCCCGGCAACCAAAGGGGGTCAGCACCAATCTTAACAAGGCTGTAACTCCCATACTTACGCCAAGGATTTGTGGCTGTGAAATGAGATCTGAGCCAAAGTTACAGGGGAGTTTTCTAATGGTGAGTAGACAGATGAGGAAGGTTGCAACAGAGAGGTGTTTTTGTTTGTTTGTTTGTTTGTTTTCTGTTTTCTCTTTCTAGTTGTCAGGGATGTGTATTAAACAGAAAATGCTGTCTGGAATCCCACAGTGACCCTGAAAAAGGGAAGAATAATACTATGTCTAGATCAACAGAAAGAAGATGGGAGAAGCCACATCACACAGAGGCGGATGAGCAGCCAGTTGCTCTCTCTATGGCAACACAGTGTGCGACGTGTGTGCAGTGAGGAACTGGCTTCCTATTTTAAGATCTCTTGGCTATTGAACCTTGCTTCCTAGGGTTTCCACTATCCACATCTGCCCACACTGATAAGAACTTCTGTCCTCTCACCTTTAGCAGCAGCTAGAAAGGAAAACCATGGTAGTCTCTGTCTCTTAGACCCACACTTTGACCCCAGCACCATGAACCACAGATAATACCAAGCCAGTGGCCTTTGCTTAATCTCTCAAGCTCGTTTCCAACCTGCTTCAGAAATCCAGAGTCACGTGTCCTATAAACCATAAACCATTCCATCTTTTTAAATATGTATTAAGGAGTTCTCAAAGAAGAAAACATGCATTGAGAATGCACAGTTCAATGCCTTGAGATTTATAGCTGTTGCAAAGTAGTCACCAACACACCACACTAATTAAATCTCTCTCACGATAGCTGAGCTCTTTAACCAAGTTTAAGTGTATATAGTGCAGTTCTGCTCCATTGACTCTCTAGAACGCACAGCTCACACACGAAAACCTTGTACCTCTAGATCAGTAGCTTCTAATTATGTCGGCCTGGTCTATGGCTTCTTGCAATCCTCCTGTCTGCTCGCTGATTCTAAATTCAACATTTTAAAGCCCACGTGTAAGTGGCATTGCACAACATATATCCTTCTGTGTCTGGCTTACTTTGCTTTAATGGATCCAGACTCACCTTATGCAGGCGTGACATCATCTGAGTGGAACATTATGACCAGATTTTGGATAGAGATAATTTTGCCTCTACGGATGACCACAACGATGTGTGTTCTTTAGTCTCTTAGGTGTGAATGGACACACACTCAAGCACAGACTCAGCCATGGAGCCTGTGTAGAGCTGAGACCACCTCAGGGCTGGTTCTGACCTTCCCCGCTAAGACACAGTCTCTTCTTCACCTTGGAGTGCTCCAGGCTGATGACACACTGACTTCCCAGATTCTCTGGTCTCAGCTTCCCATCTCACCTGGGCTTTACGTGAGTTCTGTGAGTTCTGCAGAAGTGAAACTTAGACCATCACATTTCTGCAGCTAGGGATTTGCCCACAAAGCCATCCCTGTGCCTGAACACGTGTCTATTATTCTTTGGGGGGGGATTTATTTTTATTGTTGTTGGTTTTCTTCTTGTTGTCTGTCTGTTTTTAGTTGAGATATTTGCATCACCGTTAACTGGTTAGAGTCTGTCGGTACTTACGTGTTGAAATCCTGAGGTCAGCAACCCTTAGTATGCGTCAGACCCACCCGCTAATTCACAGTAACGTTTCACTCTACCTCCTGACATTTTGCCTACATCATTGATGACAGCCTTAGTTGATAGGTATGAGGCATGTGAGAGATGCAGGGATCCAAGCCCTTGATCTGGTGCATTTATTCATAAAACACTTCAATCAAGGCATCTATTGATTGAACCTTAAAAGCACTGAAATTATATTTACACCCAGGTTTCTGCTTGACACATGTTGCTCAAAAGATGATCTCTTTCAGCATATATAAAGCTAAGGAAAATGTTTTAATTTTGTGTATATATATGTAAGTGTACTACATGTGAGCTATGCCCACAGAGGGCAGAGAAGGCACTGAATCCAGAAGGAACTGGATTACCAATGGTTGTGAGCCACCATGTGAGTGTGGAAATCAAACCTATGCCCTTTGCAAGGACAACAAGAGCTCTTAATGGTTGAA
>JADRCC010554432.1:0-11290 GCA_019843855.1 Hylomyscus alleni | reverse complement strand
TCTCCTCAGATTGGGAACTGAGAGCACTGCAGCATTGTCCCATTATCCCATTAGGAATACATCTATTCCTGTGTCCATTCCAGCAAGCACATGGAAGTACTCATCCATCACTCTTGAAGGTGCTAAGTTAAGGCCTGCACACTCATCTCAAAACACACTCATCTCCAGGTAAAGCAACTCATGTTTTGCTTTACCTGGAGAAGAAGCATAAAGCAGCAATTGCCAGCTATCGTGAGAGAATTCCTGATAGGCTTGGATTCCACGGATTGTCTCCTTCAAAAGCAAAGACAGGTTTCTGGACTCTTTCCTCGACACTTTCTAGTGGCATAGGCACACATCTTTCTAGAAGGACCCTTCCTGGCAGTTTTGACACAGCTGCATTGCCACAAACCTTTGATACTGCTCAGATTTTCTCTGGTTGATGCATTTGTGTCCGGAGTGCTTGCTATGAATGCTAAAAATGACAGAAACTTACTGTCTTAGCACTCCTGATAACAAGGTTTTGGCAGAAGACAGTCATCTAGCCTGAACTTAATTCAGGATAGACAGGATAATAACAGAACAGGAAGACAGTTCCCTGTCTTGCTCTGGCTCTTGGTGGCAGTAGGTTGCTACAGGCGGGTCTTTGGCACACTGATAGCAGGAGCATATGGTATGCCATCAGCATGGGCTAGGTTGGAATGCCTTTCTAGTACTGGGGTGATACAAATATTTGCATCTGTCTTGACTGCAGCTGAGGACTGGTTCTGATGCGGGCTGGGAACACTCATTCTGGCAGCTTGCCCTCTGGTTCCACACTGTGAGCCTCCCCAAAGATTCACTAAGCTACTCCCAACTAACTTTGGGCCAACTTTTTGCTTAGTCATGCAAATAATGTCTATCACAACGAAGATGAGTAACTAGTGAGTGAAGTCCTTATGAAGGCGAAGTTTTCCTTCAAAGATCCTAACACTGCTACTTGGTTCCTAGTAGGTTGAGTCTGAATTGATGTCCAGAGCACAACCATCAGGCATCTGAGTGGCACATAGAGACTACGGAAGCCCCAGGGCACTCAGTGATGGAGGGGCAGAACAGAGTCATAGATCCGGGTCTTCTTGCTCAAGATCAAGGAACCTTACACTGTGCTGTTACTCTCAACAGAAAGAAACAAATCCTTCTGTGCTGTCAACCCAGCTTCAATGCTGTATTTTATTTTCTCTTAGAGTAAGTTTAATACGATATTAAAAGTATAAGCTGTACTTTCTTGCCCAACGAAAACCGTACGTGTCATTTCTCGTTGTCACACAATATAGACCATTACTAACACCACAGCTTTGCAGGCCACCCGTGGCAAAACCCTAACAAAACTGGAACACCATTTCCATGTGTGGCTAATTGGATACTCTGCAGCGGGAATCTACATCTCTCCTCCCTCCCACAGAGTTGAAGTCTAACTAAGAATCAGTTGTATTTGCTCTGGAAGGCATTTTTGACCAGTGTATCTGTCACTTCGAATCAATGTGACTTAATAAAAATATAAAAGGAATGTATTATTTCAAAAAGAGTGACTAGAGGCAACCCTAACTTAAAATGAGTTGGTGGGGAGTTAGGAAGTTTTACACAATGGCAGCGAAAATATAGATACGAAGGAAGATTTGGAATTCACATTCAATTGTGCTTAAATTCTCAATTCAGATTCTCAGACTAAATCTTTCAATTCTCTATCTAAAGACACCTACATTGGAAGTTATGGAAGATTCAGTATAAACATGTTTTATACCAGAAAAAAGAAGGGTAGCCAATCAGCAAAACAACATATGATATCATTTGGCAGCCCTTTTTGTGACTCAGTTGACTTTCTAACCCCCTTATGGGTCTGGTCACATCAGATAGAAGTCCAGCTACTCTGATTCCACTTGGGGTCACTGGAATCTACCTGCTGGGAATGATACAGTTGCATGATAGCTCATGGTCCATCTCAGGATGCTATTAGTTTAACATTTATTTCTAGACCATGTTCCATGATGCTAACTCTTTCTCCTATTAGGAATCAATTACTATAAGAAATTTTTGAAATTTAGCTATCTCAAAGAAATCCTGGATTTTTTGTTTTACCATTCCTCTGTAGAAAGTCAGTGCTACATGAACTTCTACATCGTTCTACATACACCAACTTTTAATCCAGAATTAGAAAACAGTGGCAACTTTGATGATCTGCTGCAGGTCATAGCAATCACAGCAGAGCTTGGGTGAGAACCTAATGATTTCTATACTAGTGTCTATTTGCCACACAAATATCTGCTAATTCAGAATTTTTTCCCAACACATATAGTATCCATCTGTCTTTATATGCAATGTTGAACATCTGTTGTGCACCAGAAACTATTCTAGAACCTGGGCACATAGTAATGAACAAACTGACGGACTGACGGATGCTGAGGTGCCATCGTTAAAATTATTCGTTCCTCCCACCAGTCCCTGAGCTGCTGAGAAAAGATGTAGCCCTTCCATCGTCCGTGCATTGTGGCCTTCTAGAGAGTATTCAGAGAAAAAGAAAATGTCTGCCAAGTGGACTTAAGTAAAATCAATCCAAATCAAATTTTTATTTTCAAAAAGAATGTTCTCACAAAACTTGGTAGTTCTTTCCCATAATAGTAGAGATTCAGGTTGTTCCCTGTTTTTCTGAACTTAACTTGACAAACATAATGACCTCATTTGAATTATATCTCCATCACACATAGATAATCCTATATATCTCAAGAGGATTTTTGCCAAGTGAATATTCCTTTTTGTTTTGGGGTTCCTCCCAAGTATATATCAAACTTTAGAAACGTGATTCCAAAAGATGATGTCAGTGCTTCCAGATCAATCTTTAATCATGACTTTTTTCACACAGGAAATGTGAGACCCATTTCCAAAGTGAGCAATGGGAAGAGTCAAAGATCAAACCATAGAAAAAGGAAATCCCATCCAATCACAGCATAAAAGGAAGAGATGCTAAGTCTACATAATCATTTTGTAAGCACCCTGTAGACATTTGTGCCCATTAACCTGAATCATTTGTCTTCTTCCTAACACAGCTCCTAGAGGAACTTGATATTTAAAATGCTATTTTTATTCTTTTGGCTCATAAATTATTTTAGCACAGAAATTTTAATTTAGGAAATATGTGACTGCCTCCATTGCACCAGATCTTGTGCTAGGGACTCCAGGTGGCTCGGGGGCAGGACACCATCCAATTGTCACACTGACTTTCCCCTCTGACAAACGGAAACAGATGTTCTCTTCCAACCCTCCTTCCACAGCCTCAACTTTTCGCAGCTTTTGAGAAGAAAGTTGCCATGCAACATTCGGAACTCACTTCCCCATACCTCACAGATGGAAGAAAGGAATCTGGCCTTAGTGAGACTGGATCATCTGTTTGGGCATGTTGTCTTGGGGAACTGGTGACCGGGCAGTCTGCTTGTAGCACTGCAGACATAGTAAGAGGAAGTGACAAGGAGGGAGAGGATGACCTGGCCCTCTGCACCAAGCCTGTCCTTGCTGGGCTCCCAGCCAGCTCACAAGTAGAGGAATTAAGATGATCTTGTCCACAACCTAGGAACCTGATATGGAAGCTCTCCTTGCTTTGATACATTAAATGGGACTCCAGTAATTATCTTGGAGCACTGACTCTCGTGTCATTTTTACCAAAACACAAAGGAGCATAAACCGGATTTAAACAATGCACTGGGATGGTAAGAGTGTGCCAGTGCTGCTTCCTCGGTTGTAACAACTGGACCACCCTGGCAGGCACGTGGATAGTGGAGGAGGTTATGTTATGTACTGTGGCAGGGATGGGGGCTGGGGTTAGGGGAGGGAGACAAGACAGAAAATGTGGGAGAAATCTGCTCTTTCCAGCCAGTTTTGCTATGAACCTAAAATTCCAATAAAGACTTAAATCTATTTTTAAAATACAATAATTTTTATGAATGTGTTCTTTAAACATATATTTAAGCAGTCACAGCAGCTTCAGAGCCTAATGTTCTTGGAGAAAACTGGGATGGGGCCAAGAGTTCCCTCTCTCTCCCTCCTTCCCTCTCTCTCTCTTTCTGTTCTTCTTTCTTTGTTTCTTCCTTCCCTCCTCCTTTTCTTCTTCTACTCCTTCTTTTTGGTGTGTGTATATATGTGAGCTCTGTGTGCGTGCGTGTGTGTGTGTGTGTGTGTGTGTGTGTGTATGTGTTTGTGTATACACACACATGCACGTGTGAGAATGTTCACTAAAGGATATAGAGGTCAGAGGTTGAAGTTGAAATGCCTTCATCTCCTACTCTCCACTCCATTTTTTGAGACAGGATCTTTCCATGAACCTGGTTCTCTCTAACCTAGGAAGGCTGCTTGCTCAGCAAGGCCCAGGGATCCTCCTCTCTCAGCCTCCCCAGCACTAACTGGCACTAGCATGTGAGGATCCAAACTCAGGTCATCAAACTTGCACAGTAAGCACTTTACCCACTGAGCTGTTCCCTCAACCCAGCCCAGGCTTTCATTTTCAATTTCTTAAACTCATGTAAAAATCATAATGATGAATAGGGAAGATGCGATGTATCTATCTGAGCAACTGAAAATGCTTGGGCCCAGAATCAAACACAAAGCATGAGTGTCTGTTTGCCTGAGCCTGTAGCGTGCTTATCCACTTTGTGACCTTCCAGAAACAAAATAGCAGGAAATAGAAATATCCTTCTCTCTAAACAACTGCTAGTCAATCACTTATAAGAAGCCAAAAAAATGATGCCGGGTGTGGTAGCATATACTTATATTCTCAGCACTCTGGAAATGGGTCCGAGGGCATAGGACATTCATACCAGCCTTAGCAACATATGAAGTTCAACACCAATCTGAGCTATAGGAAACGATATCTTTAGAAAGGAGGAGAGAATGGAAGAGGAAGAGGGAAAGGAGGAGCAGGAAGAGAAGCAGGACAAAGAGAAATCAAAAGATGCTTTTAGTTTCTTTTAAAAAAGTAAAAGTAGAGTTCGCATTGTGTGTTCTTTCTCCTCCCCATCTGTACTGATTCCCTAGATGGAGATGCCCTGTGTGACCACATTTGCTAGAAGGGATAATTTGCTGGCCCCAAAGGACTTTATGGAATCCTGAAAGAATATGTTATGAAATGGGCCCTGAACGAGGAGCATCTGTCTGCCCCCAAGAATAATGCTTGTGGCAGAAAAATCACCATAAATGGCTTTAACAGAGACCAAATGCGTCCATTTCAATGCAAAGCTTTATCACCCACCAAGGGAATTTAGAGGGGTGAAGGGAAAAGAGGGGGAGTGAAGTCATTTCAGTAGGGCATGGTTCATAACTCTTTTATTAGGACCAGCAGGTCAAGGTCTTGAATAGCTGTAAGGTGGAAAGGTAAAATCATTGTTAGCGAGATACATTCAAAGGATGCAAGCAGAAAATTGAGAGAGAATAATATCTGAAGGTTAGAGATATTATATTTTAAAGACAATTTAGAGAATTAAAGGGAAAGGCTTACTTGATTTTTGCTTAATCAGAATAAAATGTGGTTGGTTTCATTTCATAATTAAAATATCCTGGATAGCATTATGCTCTGATCCTGATAAATCCAAGATTTTCTTACTCTATTCAAAGAGAGGAGTTGAAGGCACAAAAAAAGAATTAGCACGGACTAGAAGCACTATAGCAAACTTTTGCCATAGAAGAAATAAAGCCATTAGACAGGCTTTGTGGCTTGCTGCATATTGACAGAATCCACAACAAATCATTGGTAATTCAAGCCCATGTCTGCAAAAGCTGCCAGTGTGTTTAAGGATTATATGTACCATATGGCAAGAAAATGCCTCCACACCCTGAAAAGGTACAGTCTTCTCTACTCCTGAAATGGAAGCAATTCTGTCATAAAACTCAGTGACTTAAATCACAGTGGAAGACAATAATACAACCATCTCCATGAGGGATTTAGACACCCAATGGAGAGCCTGCTATGATCAGCTAAACAGCTGGCAGGATGGCAGAGAATACCAATAGAAGACTAGCTAGCGCTAGTGGTACCATCATCATCCGCCCAGTGTCCTGACATCAGCAAGATACTCTGGCTTGGGAAATTAATCTGTACTTGACTGTGATGCTCAACCACAGTAACCGCATCCATCCCTTCTTCTCCGCCTCCTTTCGTGACTCTGTGCTAACTAAGCTCAACCCACTCCACGTACAAGTTCTCATTCATTCAGTGTCTTATGGACCAACTTGCATGTGCTTTGGTTTAAATGATGTGGCATAAATAGCACAATAAAATTAAATATGGCCTGGCGTATGAGAAAAACTGAGGCTTTTATCTTACTCTGTCTCCCACGATACTCTTTTCAGATCTAATTGCAGACAGACAATTTCAATCTGTAATAGTTTGAATGTTTCCCCAGCTGCAGCCCCATTTTTCTTATAATGAAAGAGCCACTACTTTCATCCTCGGCATTTTACCATACTCAAGCACCCCAACCCTCCTACGAGTGAATGATTGAACCACTAAAGACATCAAAATCCTATAATTGAGCTGTCTGAATAATATCAAACACCCACAGAGAGGTGGAAAAAGAACTCAGTACTATCTTATAGTAAAGAATGCCTGTTTAATTGGGACCAGCAACTTCCTCGCCTGGGTCTCAGGCACTCAGCCATGATGCCACTATACCAATGACTGAATTCTTCCCTATGCATTGCCCCCTGATTCTGCTTGATTTAATGAAGGGTTGATAAGTTGGCCAATGTTTGGTGCACCCTGTCTACTTCTTATTTGAGCATGTACCTTGCATCATTTGCCTCTTTGGTCTTTACAAACAAACCTGCATTTGTTGAATAACAGTTCAACAAGGATCTCTAACGTCTACCACATCTGTTGTTTTGTGCCCTACCCCCCACCCCACCGCCGGGGTCATCTTGCTGTCTTTCATTGAAGATGTCAACTATAATTTATCCCTTTTGCTAAGGCCACAGGAAACTGGGTCTCTCTGAGGCCAGTTAGAGCCTCCCGAGCTGATTGCTGTTGCAATAAACCGTTGCCCACCATCAGCGCACTTCACCTCCTCCCCCTACTTTGAGTTGTCAGTCATTGTAGGAGCACTTTTACTGCCTGCATGTTTCTGCTTATAATCAAGTCATTACAGCAAAGGTTGCTTTTGTTAAAGAAAAGCCAGGCAGTTATAAATAGGTTTGAGGATGTGTTTTCTTCTAAGAATGACAGATTCTAATAAGTGTTCTTTTTCCTTACCGCCTTGGAAGGGCCGACAGGAAAGGTTGAAGGTAGTATGTCTGTATCTTGTTTGGGGTACTGATTACCTAAACATACACAAGTGTCAAGTCTCTACAAACTCCACACTTATAATTGATAGATTTTCATTGAATTAAAAGTATATTTCAAAACAGTAATTATAAAAAGATAAGTATAGGTAGGAGAGACAAATAGATGAAAGAAGCAACTGTCCCCCACAAAGCCTTACTAATCCACATGGCACACAAAAATTCCTATTTTTCTAATTTTACATCTAGGATCAAATTAACTAAACTGAATATCATTTGGAGGTTTTGTTTCACTCAGAGATTGTGGATACAAAATTCTGAAAGGTTGGCAAAGGACCTGCAAAGACTTTAATCACACAGCACAAATTATTACTTTGATGTGGCCATAGGAAAAGCAAACAGTCTGTCCTTTCCACCCCCTCCTAGCTAGAGGCAAGAGGCTTGGTTTCCAGGGAGAATTTCAAAAACTCAGCACCCTCTACAAGTCTCTCTTAGCTTGTCATGGAAAATGATGCAGGTGTGCCTGGGTGTGACGAAATCCCAAACCCAGGGGTAGCAAGAAGCCTTGGGCCAAAAGGATGATATAAAAGACACAGGAAAAAAAGTCTCAAATTCTGTGTTGATAGGGTTTTTTTAAATGTTTGTTTTCATCATCGAGGAACGATGTCTTCAAGGTGAGAGTCAAACTCAGCCTTGTAAATCAAAATCACCTAACAAAGACGAGAAGAAGGAGAAAAGGGGGTTGTTACAGGCTGTCATTTCTACCTGGTGGGAATACTAAGAAGACCACTATTGTTGTCAAAGTATGTACGTGATGTCAATCATATACCTTAGAAGTAGCAAGATACCAATTAAATACAATATTGGAAAAGCTTGCATTTTCCTTTACAAAGGTAAATTGCTCAGCATAAACACCGAGAAGAAGTGATGTGAACAAGAAAATAAAATCCAGTCCATGCTCTGAATATTAGAGGCTATGAAGCAAAGAATTCACGCTATGACACATTCTGTATGTGGTCAAGTCTCAGTTGTCCAAATTAGTGGTATATAAGAATGGGATATAAATTCCAAGTTAGGTAATCTGAAACATTTTCCAATATAATATTTTTATTGATTATTTGGGAATTTCACATTGTGTATGCCAATCACACTACACTTCCCAGGTCCACACTCCAAAAAAGAACAACAACAAAAAACGTCTAATTTGTGTTGCGCATATACTCATGGGAGCATGGTCAAACTCCCAGTGGCCAGCCCCTTAAAGAAAACTGAGCCCTTTCCCACCAGCTTGCCCTCCAGAAGCCATCAGTTGGGGGGGAGGGTTATCTCAGAAACTTTATGTCCCTCTTTCTCAACTGTGAGTCTCTAGTCATGGATACAAATGCAAAAGTAGCTTCCTTGCCCTTTATAGTCAGTGACAGACATCCACAAGGTCTCCAGCCTCAGCATGGGCCACGGACCTCAGCATGGTCTCTATTGGTAGTATAGACCACCATGTATAACAGTGTGGCCCTCTATCGAAGCCTGGGCCATGAACACCATTATAGCTCTCGACTGTAGCACAGACTAAAAGACATTAACACAGTCTCTGGGGGACGGGGTTGGGAGGCGGGGCGTGGGCAGGATCCTTTCCTGAGCTCCAGGCTGCTGTACACTTCACCTTCAGTATCTGCTATCCTGAAGTTCCATAAGCTTGACCTTCGTGCTTGTAGCCTCTAGGCAGCACCTCGGCCCAGTCTTCTCTATCTCCTAGTGGGGAAAGCAGTGCAGGCTGCAGCTATAGCAGCTTCGTACTAGGGACCGGGCCCCTGGGCCTATTCATTATAATATTTGGTTCTGGCAGACTGGCTTCTCCATGAGTTTCAGAAATTATTGCTGGAATAGATGTTGGGGTAGACCGACTTAACATGCTGAATCTGGGCCCGCATTGGCCTCTCCTAGAGTAAAAACAAATTTTTATAATTAATTTTAGAGGGCAGCTACACACACTCATCACACTTACACTCACTCACACACTATCTTTTACATTCCTTGGTCTTAACATTTTTCACACCCAGCCTATTGCTCACAATGTGGATTCCAGATGAAGGGTAGACTCAAAGAAGCCAAGCTGCAAAGAATGTGCGTGCATGTGTAGTCCATGAGAATTCTCACTGCACTTTTGAATGGTGTTGAAAATTATTTGAAGGAAGCTCAAATGGAGAAATGCCTTTCCCTGAAGATGATGCTCCTTCACTGGACCTAGCTAGCATAGGTAGTGTTTTCATTCAGATTTAACAAACTGACCATTCCTCTCCTGTAAATTAGAAGGCATTTTTAAATCCATTACCCTGAATCCTTATCTTGTCAGTTCCTGGTTATTCAAAAGACTACTGCCTGGTTAGCAAGTAGACTATATCCTTTCAATGGTATAAAAGAATTCCCCCTTATTAGTGATCTTTAGATATATAAACTCTGGGAAATATACAGTTCTATTCCTAAATAATTAACTACCTACTTTTAAGCACCCTATATTTTTAACACATTCCATTCAATAAGTAGAAAGCATGGGACAGAGTTTCCTGTGTACATCAACTCAGTCAGTCCTCGCTATAACTCCCCAAGGGAGGTGTACCATCATATAACAAAGTAATTACAGTTCCTAGGTAATAAGTAATATAGAGCCATATCAATAATGAATTCAAACTCAGCTCTTTTGTAAGCTTAAGTCCATACTATTGAAAATGGCAAACTAGATAACAGTTCACAGCAGGATACTCATCTGGTAAAGACATTAACAGCACGAAAACCTGGACCTTTCCATACACAGGGAAGACATTCTTAGGTATCAGCATTGTTTCTTCACCTGAGGGGATGATGAGTCAAAGCAGTCAAGAACCAGACAGATCAATAGGCTACCTGGCTTTAAACTCCACTGGCTGGCTGTACTGGCTGGTTTTATGTCAACCTGATATGAAATAGTTATTTAGAAAGAGAGACACTCAATTGGGGGAAAAAATGGCTCTATGAGGTTTGTCTATGGGCAAGTCTATAGAGCATCTTTAAATTATTAATTGATGTGGGAGGGTCTGGTTCATGGTGGGTGGTACCATCTCTGGGCAGGTAGCCCTGGTGCTATAAGAAAGCTGAGCAAGCCAGGAAGGAGCAAGCTCATAAGCAGCACCCATCCATGGCCTCTGCATCAGCTCCTGTCTCCAGCGTCCCAGCCTGTTTGAGTTCCTGCCCTGACTACTTTTGATGATGAACTGTGGAATGGACACATCTGGAAAATAATTTGGTCATAGTTTCCCATCACAGCAAAACCAACACTGGCCATATGAACTAGAGAATGTTACTTAACTGTTCTGTGCTGCACTTTCATCCGTGAAAAGGGGACAATACTAGTGTTTGACAATTAAGACTTTAGTATGAATTATATCTGTGTGTAACAATGATACAGTTCAAACTTTTTAAAAGGTCTTATCTCTTTGAGATACACAATCATCTACATAGTTATAATTGTTTATGATGTCAAGATAGTGAGGATGCAGGGGTAAAGACAAAATTGTCAACAAGTGAGTATAAGTATGTAGAGATTGATATATTATACATACATAATTACTTCTTACTTCTATAATATTCACATCAGAGCATTTCAGTGTTTTATGTAAAATACCTAAGGTTATACATGGAACAGAGTTAATGTGATATTTTATATTATTCCTATTATTACATCTAGAGTTTCATTCTTTTTCGTCTTTTTATTAGCATTTGTGATAGCTATTATTGGTTGCCCAATCTGACTACATCTGTAATGAATTTCAGTCCAGAAATGGAGGACACACCTGTGAGAGATTTTTTTTGCTTGTCCAGAAGTGAGTGAATCCACTTCTAGTCCAAATGTTTGAGATAGAAAAACACGAGCCTTTGATCCAGATCCTGAGGTGAGAAGAACCTTTAATCTAGGCTGCAAGTCTGTGTAAGGACATGGAAGAAGGTAGCTCTTTCTCTTTGCCTGCTTGCCCTCATCTTGCTA
>JADRCC010554431.1:0-14206 GCA_019843855.1 Hylomyscus alleni | reverse complement strand
ACACACACACACACACACACACACACGAATCATGGAGACTGCGGCAACACGCACAGGTTCAAGCTATATGGGGGATCCCAGTGCTGAGAGGGAAATGGACACACAAGCCTCCATCCCTAACTCAGAGGCTATCTCCAACGGGTAAGAACTTCCAAAGGAAAAAATGTTTCTAACGGAGTCTCACAGAGTATAAAAACCACAGTTAAGGGCAGGTCCCATACTCAGCAGTGGATGGCCAACGTAAAACAAACTCAGTGGTACTTTTGGATGTTCCTTGTCACCTAAGGCTTTCTCTGGGCATTAAATTTACTTATTTCCCCCCCCTCACACATCTTTTGTGTATATAATACGGTTTCTCGTGTTATGAGATTTCAATCTGTTTGAATGTCAGTGTCTCTGTCTAGGTGGGGTGTGTGTGTGTATGTGCACTTTTTCTTTGGATCTTTGTCTCCTGGTAGTTTGTTTGCTTTATCATATTCTGGTTTGTTTGTTTTTATTTTATCTTATTTTATATCAATTTTAGATACCTGCTTGTCTTCTAATGAGAGAGAATGAAAGGATGTGGATTTAGGCAGGTGGGAAGTTGAATCAAGGTAGAGCTGGTAGGAGTTGGGGGAAGGGAAACTCTAATTAGAATACATCGTATGAAAAAAATCTGTTTTCAATAGAAAAAGAAATTTCCAAGTGTTAAAAGCTATCAAAATCGACCAGTAATTTTAATACTTTCAATTAAAAAGTCCTTCAAATGACCACTGGCATTTCCTCTAGTATGCAAAGGGAAAACGCTTTTTCCTGTCTTCTTTATCAAGTCATTTGGTGATCCTATTTTTGATTTTTAGAGACAAAAGGTGTCACTAACTTAGAAATACACTCCTATTTGTTATTTAATGTTCTGTTTGAAACACCCCTGTCTAGCAGGAAGAATAAATTGCCTACATCCCAGGGAAAGAGTACTGTATTTTACCAAATTATCCAGAAGGACACATCAGATACTAAAATTTGAGCGCTAGCAAAAGTGTCTGCATCCTTCAGACATCGATCTCCTGTATCTAGAGTCTTTATTTCTAGAGATAAATTCTCCAGATTTCCAATATTTTAACTTATAAGCAATCCATATTTTTAGTGGAGGCTGTCAAAAGAAATGTATTTCAAAAACAAGACTTTCATTTTGCAGAGACTCTATTCAAAGCTGTATGCATATTGTAGCAACGAACGCCTGTGTATTAACCATAGGGTCTAAAGCGCATCACCTCATTTCTTGCAGCCACCATCTGAGGTGGGAGGAACAGTTTAGCAAGGAAACAGCTGCAAGAACAATGGATAAATCTGAAGCCAGTAAAATAGACAGTGCAACTAACAATTACATCAAGTCACAAAGCTTCATCTATGACACGTGTGCTCCAAAGTGACTGCCCTGTGCGATGAAACCGACAGAAAGCTAGCTGAACCGGGAGCCGTGCTTTATTATTAACCGAACGGGGTGGAGGACGCCTAGAAACAAAGTAGTAGTTAATTGAGAAGAGATGGGCTTATTTTCTTCTTCTGCCGAACCCCTGCTTTTCTTTTCCTTCTTCTTTTCCTTCACAACTGGAGAAGCGTCCTAATAAAAACATCAAAGTGGCACGGTTATCACACTATCTGCTTTGCTTCACGCTAATGATTCCATGACTAACAGGGCAGATGGTCTTGGATAAATGCAGACATTGCTGGCACAGAATAAACCAAGAATGCACGAGCTTAATGGGCTTAATAAATCTGACTGGTAAAAAAAAAAGAAAAAAAAAGACATGGAAAATCCAAATCCATGATACACATACTTGAAGAAAAACTAGAACCACAAACTTTCCTTTCAAGAGGCTAGAGAGACGGCACAGTGGTTAAGAGCATGATATGATCTTAGTGTTTTCTCATGATTTGTGAATCTGTTCATTTGGGGCCTCTCTTTCGATTAGTTAAGCCACGGGTCTGTAAACAATACCTATGCTCTCATAGAACATGCCCTTAGACTCATTGATTATTTTTTTTATATGTTCCCATTTTTATTCATTTCTTGTTTTGATTTCCTTACTTCCTGGTGTTAACTGGGATTGGATTTGGATTGGTTTCCACATTGTTGAGTAGCAGTATTAAGTCACTTAGTTGTGCTCTTCCTGATTTTTAATGCAGACCTTTAGAGGCGTAAATGCTTTCAATAAGTCTCAGGTTTTGTTGTCTTGTTATTTTTTCCATCCAATTCCTGGAAATTTTTTCTTTCTTTCTTGATTTCCTCTTTGACCCATTCATCGTACAGTAAAGAACTGGTAAGTTTCTATGAGTTTGTGAATTTATTAGAGTTGTTTGATGTTGATTTTAAGTTTTATTACATTGAATAAGGCAGTTATTTCAAACTTTTAACTTGTAAAGATTTGTGTATCAGGATACAGTCTATTTTAGAGGAGCTTGTGTGTGTGTGTGTGTGTGTGTGTGTGTGTGTGTGTGCTGAGTAGAATTACTCGGTGTCTGGGTGGGATATGCTCTAAATATCTGTTAACTATATTTGATATATGATGTCATTTAATTCTAATGTTTCTTTTCTCTCTCTCTCTCTCCCTCTCTCCCTCCCTCCCTCCATCCCTCCCCTCTCTCTCCCCCATCTCTCTCTCCCCCCTCCCTCCCTTCCCTCCCTCCCTCCCCCCCCTCCCTCCCTCCCCCTCCCTCCCTCCCTCTCTCTCTCTCCCCCCTCTCCCTCCCCCTCCCTCCCTCCCTCCCCCCCTCCACCTGATCCGTGTATTGGAAAGTGGAGTATTTAAGCCACCCGTCTTTAAATCCAGTAGCACACTTTTATGAAACTGGGTAAAACAGAATGTGATGCATATATGTTCAGGATAGTAATGTCTTCTTGGTTAGTGGATCCCTTGACTAGAATGAAATACCCCTCTTTAGCTCTTCTGATTAATTTCAGTTTGAAGACTATTTTGTTAGATATTGAGATCAATATCTGCTTGCTTTCTGTTCCTTTTTGATTGGAATATTTTTGTCTTCTGGGATACTGCACTATCTTTAAAGCTGTGTTTCCTGTAGAGACCACACAGATGGATTTTGTTTCTTGTTCTGCTCAGTCAGTCCGTTATCTTTTGACTGGAGAATTGAAGCCATTGACATTTAAAGTTATTACTGAAATGTGTGCGTTAATTGTGGTCATTATGTTGTTGAGTTTTGGTGTTGTCTGTGTTCTCAGTGGTCCTTTCTGCTTTAGTAATTAATGGTTGGCTCCTTGTTTCTTTCCAGAGTCTACTGGCTATGTCCATTCCTCTCTTTAGCCTGATATATTACTTTCTGTATTTTCTTTATGTTTGGTTTGTTGGATATTAATTTATTTTGACTTTTTATATCATGGAAAATTGTCTTTCTCCTTCAACTATGGTAAATTGTTTCACCACATACATCATTGTAGGTTGGTATTGATATTGCTCCAAGCTCTTCTAAATGTCTAAGTTTCTTTTGAGAAATCAGATGTTATTCTGATGGATTTGTCCTTATTTGTGACATTTTTTTTTCTTTCAGCTTTTAACACACTTTCTTGAATATATGTACTTCAGTGTTTTGACAATAGCATGTCTTTGGGATTTTGTTTTCTGGTCTTGTCTATTTGGTGTTCTGTGTATTTCTTACATCTGTGTATCTTTCTATTCTGTGCCCCCCCTACCCCCCATGATCTTGTTGAAGATGTAGTCTATACTACCAACTTAGGATTTTTCTCCTTATGAATATAATTCATATATAATTTGGTCTTTTCATGGTGTCCACCCTTATATTCCTTTCCTGTGCTTTCTTAAACTTCTCACATTCCATTCTTACTCCATCTAGACCCTTCACTTTATCTGAGTCTTGATAGTCTCCTTAATTCATTCAAATTGTAAGACTTTGCTTTGATTTTTCTTCCTGGGTTAATGGCTTTTCATTTCATCTTCATTTCAGTTTGAGTTCTTCAACGTTTCTATCTCTTCCTTGAATTCTGTTTTCAAGTCCTCGATTGTCTTCACGTTGATCAGCATTTTAGTCCTGTTTTCTGAGGATCTCTCAGGTATTTATACTCCTTAAGTTCTTTCCCCATATTTCCATGAGCTCTTTGTGCTTTCTTTAAACTTCTTAAATTCTTCGATGAAGTTTATGGTTGTTCTTTTAAGTTCTGAGTCCCGGGGTTCATTTAGGCAGTTCTCATTGGCAAACCTTTCTACAGGACTGGTAGGCTTTGGAGAGGAGATACTGGCTTGCTCTTTCATATTGTTTGTATTTTTGCAATGAGATCTGGGCATGAGAACTTCTTAGTTGTGTGTGTGGTATGGACGGAGGAGCTTGGAGGGGATGCGTGGATGGTTTAGGTTTAGAGATTGGATGTGGCTTAGGTTGAATGAAATCAAGTCAGGTGGAGTGTAGGGGGTGGAACTTTGGTATGGGAAGGGCCTGTAGGTCAGGACAGTGAGGGTGGGTCTTTAGCAGAGTGCTAGAGGTTGGTTGTAGCACAGGCAAGGGTATCCAGATTAGGCAGGGACACTGGATGTGGGACTGATCTGGTGGGTTGGGAGAGTGCATAGAGGGAATGTCAGGCAGACTCACTGGGCTAATTCCCAGAGATGAAAGTGCAGGATTGGCTAAGCCCCTTTTTAAAAAACAAAGTCTCACTGGATCAGGTAAGCACCACCAAGACAGAGTCCACAAATTAAACTGCTTTGAGAACATAATGACCTCAGCAAACATTTCCCAGAGCTGTATTTAATAACCTACATTGACAGTAGAAAGTTCTTAGACAGCAGGAAGTAGATTCTAAAGGGCTATATTATCTTTGTCATAGGGATTAACAGGTCAGTTGTATACTGCAAGTCAAAAGAATCTTTCATTATATACATGCTAAATGCATGCTGAGTTTTTCCAATTGTAAGATATTGTTCACAAATAAAAGCAGGATATATTTAATGCCCCCCATCAATGTATACACTGTAAAATAAAACCACAAAGCTTTTAATATATTGATTATCAGGTCTGAGGAGATGGTTCAGGGGGTAAAGTGCTTGCCTTGAAAGCTGAGTAAACTCTTCAGTGGACATGGTGGCTTGCCTGTAACTTCACCTCTTGAAATGCAGAGTGGGATCCCAGGAGGAAGCTGGCTCCCAGGAGGAGCAGCCCTACCAGTGAGGTATGGGTATAAACTGAGGGGCTTTGCCTTCCAGAATAAGGTAGAGAATGACTGAGGAAGAGGAAAACTATAGTGATCAGCCTTGGGCCTTCACAAGCACCTGCACACACAATAACAAGTACCCCTTCAAACATGCACGGACACATATCTAAACACAGATACATATGCATGCATACCACAGACACTGTGACAGGGCCAAGGTTCCTCCATTTTGTCCTTGCTGCAGCCATCTAAGGTTTAACTCAGAGCTAAACTCTTGAGTTAAGCTATATCCTCTCCTATCAGAAAGTCCTTTAGAAAATTATCCAGCTCTGTCCAAGAGATTAAGCTCAAAATGCCCCACCTAACTGCTGCTTCTTGCTTCTGTCAAACTGCTCGCTTGCTCTACTTCCCCATGCAATTGCCAATCAAGAAATGTCTATTTGCCTTTAAAAGTTCCCTGCAGAAAGTAGCCAGGGCTCCCCTGTGAGACAAGTTTCTCTCCAGGCACTCTACACCAGGCTTAAAAAAGACTCTCAAATTTAGATGTCAATTTTGTTGACTGATCCTTGGGATCTTTGCCCTGTGATAGATGCAATACACATGCAAGAAAGCTAAATAGAATACTCAGTATTTTTCACATTTGTACACGTGGCAAAATTCAAGCATCTGTTCTAAAACTATGTGTTCTTGGTAAGATGATCTCTTACTCTTATTCTGTCATAGAAAGTCAATAAAACTAATTAATAAACAATATAAATATAAGAATTTTAGGAATCAATTCTAAACATTTAAAAATATATCTCAGTTCTAAGTAACATATGTATTGTGATAATTAGTGGGTTGATTTTTTCATATCAAGAATTTAACTGCAGAACAGCAGTACTCTGTAAGGGCTAAAGCAGTAGTGATTTTTTTTTTTTTTACTCCAGGGGAAATCTATTTGGAGTTATTTGGTGATGTTAGAGAAATATCAGGAAGAACACAGACTGCTGAATACATATTGCAGAGGCAGCATTAAAGAGAGAGCACCCCCAAACTATCAGAGTGTGTCTTAGTTAGGGTTTTACTGCTGTGAACCAAGGCAAGTCTTACAAAACACAACATTAATTGGGGCTGGCTTACAGGTTCAGAGGTTCAGTCCATTATCATCGAGGCAGGAACATGGCAGTATCCAGGCAGGGATGGTGCAGGAGGAGCTGAGAGATCTTCATCTGCAGGCTGCTGGCAGAATACTGACTTCCAGGCAGCTAGGATGGGGGTCTTAAAGCCCACACTCACACACCTGCTCCAACAGGGCCACACCTCCAAACAGTGCCATTCTCTGGGCTAAGCTTATGCAAACCATCACGGAGGGCAAGCATATCCAAGGAGCCTTGCACATCAAAACAGAACAAGGTTACACACGGATGAGTGTGGCCTTTCCCCGCAACTGTCTATGTAGCGGTCTTTTGCTACTTTGCGGGTTCTTCTTTCTTCTACCCTTTTCCGCTCTATTCTCCCACCCTTTCAACCCCCTAACACTAGACAGAAGAGGAAAAACAAAAGATAGAGAGGAAAGGAAAGAGATCCCTGAATAAAGTCAGAGGTTGGAGAGGGGGTGGCATTATCCTTCGACGACTTCTTGCTGATTAGGGGCACCGGATTTCCCGGGGCAAGTTTGATCTTCACTATCAGTATATGTAACTTCTCGTTTCTTCTTTGTGCATGATTGTGTGTGACCAACAACAATCAACAACCAATCAATAACCCATGCTACCTCCTGGGGCCCTAGCATCTATACACCGTCTAAAAAGTCCCCAGATTTCCAAACATCACACAATCGCAGGAACTATCTGCAGCTGGCAAAATCAGGTCTCTGCTAGGGCAGGAGGCAAATCATAGTCAGCGGCTGCGGACAGTGTAAAGCAGCCTATGTCCCCACACTTGGGATTAGAATGAAAGCACATTCTTATTTCTGTGTCTTTGGAAAGAAAGCAGAAGTCTCACTACATTGTCTATGGTTCTCCACCCTCTGATCACCTCTGGCATTACTGAGTAAGGACTGCTAGTATCAGTGATGAAGTAAAAAGTATGGGACGTGGCGTCAGGCAACTGGTTTTCCTCTTACTGTGTTTAGAAAAGCCATCTCTGTGCCCTAAACAGGGCATCTCTAAAGTCTGAAGTTATAGAACCCAAACGAACCTCTGTTTGAGGCCTTTATCTTTCTCCCCAGCTGTAAAGTCATACTTGCCCAAATAATTTTGAAAGAGTAAAATTAATCCACTTATGTCGAGAAATGTGCTATTTCAATGGACATAACAAAATATGTTTCCTGGCCAGAGGAAGTTACCAGTTTAACTTTAGATTAAGTTTGCACAGATGTTGAGCACTTCTGTAAGGAGCCTCCTGCTACTCCCAGCCCCCTTGAGATTCAACACACTGGACCCTTCTTGTTTACATTCTGAAGTTCTTTATTTATGTCAATGAAAGGGATTTCATTATCCTACAAAGTCACAGACACTTCCATTTAAAAGTATTACAATCAATTCAGTTTTCCAATAATCATAAAGTAAAAAGGCTTGCCACCTTCTTATCATGATTCATAAAACAGAAAAGAGAAGGAAGGCAGAGTTCACAATTATTCTGAGCCTCCATGTATTTACATTCCTGGACCTGATACACTCTGATTCAGTTCACACTTACTAGCCGATGTCTGTGTGAAGATACCCATGTCTTAATCCCTAGATCCTGGAAGAGAGATACATGGCCCAACGGTGTTAAGGCTGCAGGTGGAATATGGTTGCTAATTAGAAACCTTAAATCACATGAGATCTTAGGCCAGGCATTAGAAGGGAATCAGAAGGGATCTAAGGACCCTGCACTTGTTGCCTGAGAAGATGGAAGTAACGGGACAAAACAAACAAACAAACAAACAAACCAAAACTAACCAAACAAACAAAAATCCTACAGGAGCAGATTCTAGAATCACAAAACTGCAGGATATAAGTCATTCCTTATACAGGCCCCAGAAAAGATCACAGCCTTGCGATACAAGCTTTGATCTCAGTAAGCCCTAGAACTCTACAGAATTGAGATGAAACAGTCTGTTGTCTTGAGACATGGTGTCTACAGAGCTTTGTCAGGGCAGCCACAGGACACTAATCCAGGGCCCCAGAGCTGGCTTCAGCTGTGGAAGAGGCATGGGTACAAGGGAGGGAAACTTTCCTATACTAATTCCTTGCATTGCCAGTGGTAATGCCTTTTTGTTTTTAATGAAGGGGGAGGATCAGCATTTTAGCAAGCACTCCAGATAATAAAAGTTTGAAAAACACTAGATTACATTTATTAGAAATTATTTTAAAATGTGGATAACTGTAGGATGCTTCTTTCTGGACTCATCTTCTAAGCAGCAGCATTTAACCTTCCTAATGCTACAACTCTTTAATACAGTTCCTCGTGTTGTGGTAACTCTCTAACCATAAAATTATCTTCGTTGCTACTTCATAACTGTAACTTTGCTACTGTCAGGAAATCTTAATGCAAATACCTGATATGTAATATATCTGATATGTGACCCCTGTGGTCACAGCCCAGAGGTTGAGAACAACTGAGCACATGAAGAACACTGGGCTATGGTGCCTTACCAAGGCTCAAATAACAAAACACATTTCTGTAGTGCTAACAGGAAAACCTTGCAGGAACTCCATCAGTCTGAGCCTGCAGGGGATTCTCCTCCTTTGAAAGTTCCGATGAGTTATAAGATTATAAATATCAAATCTGTTACCTTTGAAAACTCATTACAATTCGTTGACTAGTATTCATGGAGTCATGGGAAACAAAACAACTTCACCCACATAATACAGTTTCTTTAATTTTATACAAGGAGAGTAATGTCCCACATATCACAACATACATTAAAATATTTTTTAAGCACTCATCAGTATGAAATGAAAATAAGTTCACTGACAGGTTAACAACGATCACAGTATTACCCCTATGAGACTGGTTGATGACGTCAGCCGTAACAATGTTTGAAGGGAAATGTGGGCATTGAAACTACATTTTAGCTAGTGTTTCTTTCTCTGCCAACTTTCCTGTGTATAGGAAAAGATGCACTCAAAAAGACTGTAAAGGCATCATGTTAGGGGACAGCTCTGTCAATGGCTCCGCATTGCAAACCACTCCCATCTGTTTACAAGTTTAAAATAACCAAGGAGGAAGTTAAACATTCAGTGAAAGAAAAATGTTAACATGGACCATTATCCATAGGAAGAAAATCCACAAAGATGGTAACAGGAATAAGAAAATCAATGCAATCAAGACAGATACACAATATTTAAGATACTCCGCTCTGGTTAAGTCAATGCACCTCACTCACTCAGCAACTCCAACACTGGGAGAGGAATAGACACGCGATCCAGAGTCCTGTTTGTCAATTCGCATCCTCATTGGCCAGTCAGCCGGGGAAGCGAAATCACTGGGTACACACTGACATTATAATGCATGTTTCACAACAAAAGAAAAGTCGAATCACTGTGGTAGGTGGGTTTGTTTTGTTTTGTTTTGTTTTCCATTAAAGTGCACAATTTAAGAAAACTTCACCAGAGGGTGCACTTGGGAAAGATACGGTCAGAGTACACAGTATAGACAAGACAGGCACCTCCATGGTAATATGTCTTAATAACTAAGAGCTTGGTAGGAAACAAAGAAGATAAGCAGCACCTGAAGCCTCGACATGACATGGTAACTAAACACTTGTACCCAATGGCCTAGCCAGTTAAGTGTGACTAAGAGCTGCAAAGGAGGAGCTGCAGTAACTTAACAGATTAGTTCTAGTAGAGAGAAGGGCTTGTCTGGTTTGCAGTCCTGTCACCTGGAGGGAAGGAGGATTCCCGATCCTTCATGTCGCCTACACTTTGGACAGCAGGCCAGACTCTGGGGCACTCGCCTTTATGAGGTTCTGGATTTCCTTGAACTTCGGGTGGTCTTTGTCAGCCACCAGCTGTAGGAGGACAGCCTCACTTGTGGTCACGATGATCCCAGTTCGAGCAAGACGCTAGAAAAAAAAAAAAAGAGAGACACAGACAAGAAGTGAGCTAGAAAATGGACATTACGGAGAAACAGTGGAAGTGGGCCGGGACAACAATTAGGGTCTTCATCTACGGCAGCGGTTCTCAGCCATAGACATAAATTCAGGGATAGAGAAAAGTTTCAAAACCAGCTGTATCACAATTGTATCACGAGTATTTCTCGGATTCGTTAGTGGGGCTAGAAACATGTAAAGGGGAAGGAAGCCAGAGTCATGATCGGTAGGTGGTAGGTTACCTGGTTAAACTACATAAAACATGAGCAAAGAGAAGCGAGTGATAGAAATCGTATCCCCATCTGTGTCAACCAGTTTTCGTCTACTTGACACTCAAGCTGGGGTCTTCTGGGAAGAGGAAAACTTAAGAAAATGCCTCCATGGGATTGGCCTCTAGGCTAGTCAGCTAGGCATTTTCTTGATTAACGACTGATGTTAGCGGGTCAGTGGATTCCGTGGACCATGCACTTTGGGCGGTGCAACCACCCTGATAAGGTGATCCTAGAGCGAACGAGCCAGTAAGCAGTATTCCTCAGTAGCCTCTAATTCAGTTCCTGCCTCTGGCTTTCTGCCTGGAGTTCTTGACCTGAATTCACTCGAGTGATCAACTGTGACAGGGGAGTTCAGATGAAATAAACCCGCTCCTCCCCAAGTCACTTTTGGTCCCGGTGTTTATCACAGCAATAGAAAACAAACTAGGGTACTAGCACTCCACACTCCACGAGTGCACGCTTCTCGGGGCTCTGCCGCTTCCTCTCTCATTTCACTCTCTCAAATGGGGGCTTCTTTTGGCTTCAAGTTTTGATAAACTCTTGTGTTTTTTATTTATAATACAGAAAAGCAAAAGAGGTACCACATTAGAATTTTCCTTGCACAGTGTAATCAAAGCAGGCGATCACGGGGAATGTCAATACTTTCGCCTGGTGTACCTGCCATTGGGTACCTATTTATTTAAAAATAATCTGTAATATGGATATAATTATAGTTATCCAGACTATTTTTTTATCACTAGTTTGCTACCCAATTATATAAAAATAGATGCTTAATCGCATTAAGAAAATAGGGTTCTTAAATTCTATTTTTTTCTGACTCCAAGACAGCACCTGTGGACTTCTCATAATTAGAGCTCTGGTCTAGGAATGATTGGCAGAAGGGAAGAGCTTCAAGTGAGGTTTGGAAATCTGCCCCAGGGAAAAAATGGAACCGCCACCTCTTCTGCCGTTATAAACTTTTTAGAATGACTAAACAAGGGTTATAAGACGGAAAACTGTGTAAAGCTCCCTAGCAGGACTATTCCTAACAGAGAGACTTTGCCAGCTGTTCCAGCAGAACCACAGGAACTACATCAGGTATCTCAAGGAGGTGGGGAAGGGAGGTAGGGCGGGGCAGGGGTGGGTGGGAGGTAGCAAAGAGAAAAGAGAAAAAGTCAGGAGCGGGGCAGGGAGAGAATCCAGAAGCTGCAACTTTTCCTTCTGCTGGATACGGATGAGAATCTTGTCCATCTACCCTAATACTCTTCGGTGATCCCGAAAGTTGGGTCACATTGGGGTGTACAGGGCCACTAACCTCAAGACTGGGGCTTTAAAAATAACCGAGCAAAGAATCTGCTGAGAAGGAAAGTGTGGTACAGAAAATGCAAAGCTTTTAGAACAGGCTCCTAGGTGTTTGCATAGAGCCTGCCCTCCGTAGAGGAGAGGAAGCTGGATAGACAACAGAAACGGTTTCTGGTGCTCGGTGCACTTCCGGATCAGACCGTCTCCAGCCCACTTTCTCCCTGGAGTTAAAATGGAGCTTCGGAAGATTCCTCCTTAACACCTGCAGTCAGTTCAACGGGACCAATGAAAAAGGGAGGTGATAAAGTACCTAACCCACTTCGCATCCCACCAACACTGAAACCACCCGCCGGTACCTAAGTCAGTGATGAAGTACCTAACCTACTTTATATCCAACCAACACTGAAAGCTGCCCATCAGTACAAGGGCATCGAGTTCAAGAGAAGATTCACTCTAGCTAAAGCAATTCTTCTGAGAGCAGACAAAAGCCAGGCAGGTGCAGGTCGCTACAGCAATCTACTGCACAATGTTGGACAATCATTTCCTCAAGGTGACATTGCCCGACAGATGGCAAGTACATACAAGGCCACATCCAGTCAGTGAGTCCATGCCATAAACCTGGTGCTCGCTAACTAACTATACATCTTGCAAGTGAAAGAAATTTAACAGTCAATATGGATAAGGATTATCTGAAGTCGTTCTGCTCTGAGGGAGTAAAGATGAAAGGGAGCTGGCCATAGTGCTGTGAACTTTCAATTCATGTATTTAAAAAAAAAGTATTTTTGCAAAAACCTTAGGGGCAAACTGAATGATCTCTATTGCAAGATGCAATAACGAGGAGCAGCCTACAACCTGGCAGGCACTCCACACCATCACCTGACCTCAGCTGCAAGCCCTCCACACCATCACCTGACCTCAGCTGCAAGCCCTCCACACCATCACCTGACTTCACCTGTAGGCACTGCACACCATCACCTGACCTCACCTGTAGGCACTGCACACCATCACCTGACCTGTAGGCACTGCACACCATCACCTGACCTCACCTGTAGGCACTGCACACCATCACCTGACCTCACTGTAGACACTGCACACCATCACCTGACCTCACCTGCAGACACTGCACACCATCACCTGACCTCACTGTAGGCACTGCACACCATCACCTGACTTGTAGGCACTGTATACCATCACCTGACCTGTAGGCACTGCACACCATCACCTGACCTGCAGGCACTGCACACCATCACCTGACCTGTAGGCACTGCACACCATCACCTGACCTGCAGGCACTGCACACCACTATCTGACAAGCTGTGGTCACTTTCCCACTTTTAACCTTGACGCTTTCACCTGCACAGGCTCTTCTGTGTCCAAGCAAAAGGTCAGGCTTTCTGCCCTTTCCTATAACGTCTCAGGGCCCACAGAATCAGCTAAGCAGGGCTCAAAGAGACTAAAGTGACAACCATGGAGCCTGTATGGATCAGAGTTGGTTCTCTGTGTATACAGTAAGGATGTGCAGCTGGGTGGTTTTGCGGGACCCCTAACAATGGGAGTGGGGGGTATCTCTGATTCTGTTGCCTGCTCTCGGGACCCCTTTCCCCCTAAGGGACTGCCTCATCCACCCTTTCTATGAGAGTTTGTGCCTAGCCTTTTTGTAACTTGTTATTCTGTGTTTAGCTAATATCCTGGGAGACCTGCTGTTTTCTGAGGAGAAATGGGGGAACAGTGGATCTGGGGAAGAGGGGAGGTAGGGAGGTGGAACTGAGAGGAGTGGAGGGAGAGAAAACTCTGGTCAAGACGTAATGTATGAGAGAAGAATAGAAAAAACAATCCATATGAATGTAGAAGAAGAGTCCCGGACATACCTTCACAGCACACAAGATTTTTCTCTGTTTGCATGGCTTTCAACCATTTGGCTCCTTTAAAATACTTGAGAGTCTGAGCATTACCATGGCAATAGAGTTTCCTCGGGGAAGTACATGAAGACAGAAGCTCAGTGAGGCTCACCTGACAGCTGTAAAACCGTGGTTATCGAGGAAGCTTGAAAAGTGGATTGTGAAGAACTCATGATGTAAGAGTAGCTTACAGATCCTTGCCGAGATGAGGAACAGCACCATTTATTAGACATCCAACCCCCCCCCCAAAAAAAATTCCAACAGGCATGAGGACATTTTCAAAGGATAAACGTCTACCTATCAGACAATCATTTTATGGTCCTTACCCCAAGGCTCCAGAGTCTTTGAGGAAAGAGAGACAGAAAGACCGTGAGCGGGAAGCAGTGGCTAATTTCCAGGAAGCAGGACTTTCTAGACATACCAGGGAAAATGCCCGTGTGAACTCAGAGCAAGTTCAACACCACACAAGACCTCTGTAAGCTCCAGACAGACAAAATGGCAGCACAGAGTGGAAGGGTACATAATTCCGTATCTGGCC
>JADRCC010554430.1:0-13209 GCA_019843855.1 Hylomyscus alleni | reverse complement strand
TTCCTTATTTATATTTCAAATGATATCTCCTCTCCCAGTTTTCCCTGTGGAAAAAAACAAAAACCAAAGAAAACCCTGTTCCCTCTCTTCTCCCTGCCACTCACCAACCCACTCTCTTCCACATCCTGGCCCTGGCATTCCTCTACACTGGGGCATAGAACCTTCACAGGGCCAAGGGCCTCTTCTCCCATTGATGACTGACTTGGCCATCCTCTGTTATACATATGCTGCTGGAGCCATGAGTCCCACCAGGTGTACTCTTTGGATGGTGATTTAGTCCCTGGGAGCTCTGAGGGTACTAGTTAGTTCATATTGTTGTTCCTCCTAAGGCGCTGCAAACCCCTTCAGCACCTTGGGTCCTTTCTCTAGCTCCTTCAATGGGGACCCTCTGCTCAGTCCAAGGGATGGCTGTGAGCCTCTACTTCTGTATTAGTCAGGTACTGTCAGAGCCTCTCAGCAGTAACTCTAAGACAATATCCTTAGCCGTCAAGAAAAAGCAAATTAAAGCTACTTTGAAATTTCACTCTTCATCAGTCAGAATGGGCAAGATCAACATGAATGACGGCACATGCTGGTTTGCTCATCATGGCTTGCTCAGCATTCTTCCTTAAGATGCAGAGAAAGGAGAGCACTTCTCCATTGTTGGTGGGATCAAACGTATACAGCTTCTATGGAATTTAGCATGGTGGTCCCTCACAAAGCTGAAAATTGATCTTCTTTAAGATTCAGCCATATCACTCTTAGGCATATGCAGCTTATTCCAGAGCTACTTGCTCATCAGTGTTCATTACTGGTACCTTCACAATATCCACTAACTGGAAACAGCCTAGCTGTCCATCACTGGATGAATGGATAATGGAAATAGGGGACATTTGCACAATTTGATGTCCAATCAGCTGTTAAGAAAAATAAAATCACGTAACTTGGAAGTAAATGTACGGAGCTAGAAACAATCATTCTGGGTGAGGTAGCCCAGACCCCCAAAGACCAATACTGCATATTTTCCCTTATTTGTGAATGTGAGTGTTGAAACCTTGGGTATCTGTTTTCCAATCAGAATAACTTCATGAGATGGATCTCATATCTGACACTGCTAAAGTGACCAAGAACCTGAGATTAACCTGGTAATGGGCCACAGAGAAAAACCTACTACTCTTATTCTTCTAAGGGAACATAGTAATAAGATAGCTCCTAACGACATATTGATATACCCAAAGAGGAGAAACTGCTCAACCCTCACAAGTTTTTCTTGCAGTGAATGGTAGCTAACACAAAGACCCACAGTTGGACAATGTACTGAGAGTGAGAGACTTTGGACCCCTCAGCCCTAAATGGGGTGGATGTCTTCTTTAAACCCCTCAATGCTCAGGAATCGATGTACAAGTTGGGGGCAGAAAGATTGTAAGAGCCAGTGGTGGTGGATGACTCCAAGAAAACAGCATCTTACTAATTCACATAAGAGCTCACAGAGGCTAAGACAGCATCCACAGATCCGCACAGGTTCAAACAAGACTAAATCCCAGCACTGAGAATGGTAAGTGGACACAACTCCCACCCCAAACCAAAAAGCTATCTGGAATCGATACTTTCTGGGAAAGATAAATCATTTTTCTTCAATGTAATATCACTGGGTATATTACCCACATTTCAGATCAGTCCTCAGGCCCCCCCAAAAATTGACCAACACATAATGAATTTCATATTTTTTTAAAATTTGTTTGCTGTGTGGATTTTTGGTATTTTTGTCTTGTTGGTTTTTGCTTATTTCTGAGAAATGATAGATGTGACATGCTGGAGTGAATGCTAGAGAAAGAGAACATGAATTGATGGATTGAATGTGGAAGAAGCTGGGGAAGGGGAAAGAATATGAGAAGAATTAAAAAAATAAAAATGAACTATGGTGTATGCCAAAGCTGGAGCTCTATGTAGCAAAACAAAGAAAACTCAACAACAACAACAACAACAAAGCCACCTCACAATAAACACTTATTATTGAGTCAAGATTAGGCTAGTCCAGTGGTTTTCTTTTCTTTTCTTTTCTTTTCTTTTCTTTTCTTTTCTTTTCTTTTCTTTTCTTTTCTTTTCTTTTCTTTTTATATTTTCGAGACAGGGTTTCTCTGTGTAGCCCTGGCTGTCCTGGAACTCACTCTGTAGACCAGGCTGGTCTTGAACTCAGAAATCCACCTGCCTCTGCCTCCCAAGTGCTGGGATTAAAGGTGTGCACCACCATCCGCCCTTTTTTTTTTAAAGATTTATTTATTATATTATAAATAAGTACACTGTAGCTGTCTTCAGACGTACCAGAAGAGGGAATCAGATCTCATTATGGGTGGTTGTGAGCCACCATGTGGTTGCTGGGATTTGAACTCAGGACCTCCAGTAGAGCAGTTCATGCTCTTACTTGGTGAGCCATCTCACCAGCCCCTAGTCCAGTGGTTTTCTACCTGTGTGGGTGGTGACCATTTGGGGATGTCAAATGACCCTTTCACAGGGGTCACAGGGGTCACAGGGGTCACAGGGGTCACAGGGGTCACAGGGGTCACCTGCATATCAGATGTTTATATTAAGATTCACCATAGTTGCACATTACAGTTATGAAGTAATAACAAAAATTATTTTATGGTTGGGAGTTACCAACAACATGAAGAAAGGTACTAAAGAAAGGCATTAGGGAGGTTGAGAACCACTGGGCTATGCACTAATTTTCAAGATACACATTTTAAGTGAAAAAAAAAAAACAAGGTAGAGAAGGATGTGTTCTATGACATCAGTACTCTAAGGGCACCAAGGCTGGGACCCATGTGGCAGGTTGTGTACTATCAGCTCCTTTGAGTTCTATAGTAATGCAGCACAGGGATATGGAATTACCCTTAATGCAACTTTCATGTTTCAAAGTTCTGGATGCAAGAGGCACAGAACCAAATTGTTGTTAGGGAAATGCTCCCTTAGCAGGGCCAAATGGAAGAACTTAAGTAGTGTCTTCCTAGTGTTTGCTGGTTTGCTTCCTGGCTTTGGTGTTTCTTGGATTGCAGTCATATAACGCCAACTTTTGCCTGCATGTTCACACGACTATCTTAACTGTACATATCTGGCTCTAAGCCCTTCTTTCCTGATTTACAAAGTCATCAGTTACTATCTTGTATCACAGCTCAATTTGGTTATAGCTGCAAAGGAACCATTTCTAGCAATACCTTTTTAGAAACATTATCCAACCCTTAAACAGAGGCTACGAAAACATACATATGTAACAGAGGCTTATGTTACTCAGAGTAAACATTACTTTAAGTTTTAAGCCATGTAAATATTTATATAATTATCTAACAAAATACAAAATTCTCAAAAGTAAAATTAAAACAAAATAAAGCATAGAGTATTGGGTATGTGGCGTGTTATGAAGACACTATTTTATTTAACTTTATTTTTAAATTTCATTTTATTTTTCCATTAGCATATGAAATGACAGGTTTCCTTATGACACTTTAATACATACATAAAACTATTTTATGACTTTAAAACAGGCTTCTTTAGCCATATTTTTCTGGTGGGATATATTTTAAACAAAACAGAATGGAAACTGTTTTCAGTAATTATGTAGTAGGTGGTAGTGTTGGCATAATTATTTTAGGACTGTTCAATGTGTACTTTTTAGATGAAGCAAATGAGTGAGCGTGCACATCATTGGACAAAAGATGTTAGCATCATGAGGCTGGGTCACACTAGCTCCCAAACCTTAGAGGCCTAAGTGTGAAACAGAAATAGAACTTAGTTCATAATATATCTAACTTTAAGGCAACATGATGTAACTAGTTGTGCTCATTTAATGTCAAGGAAACCATTGCTAATGAAGAAGCAATCAGTAAAGCTGGTGTTTAAACCTTTCTCTGTAGCATCATTTTCTTCCTAGAGAAGCATGATTCCTCAGAACAAGAGAATCTTCAGCAGGGATGCTGTTGCATCCCACCATATTGCAGAACTTGGATCTATCAAAGGGTACTGATATCAACGGCTACTGAAGAGGCAGCCATGGCATAGGGGACCAGCTCACCTCGCCTGGCAAACAGTGGAATAATTTGAGTACCAGTGATGATAGTAGTAGTGAAACAACGCTTTCCCAAATATAATTAAATGTGTAATTTAAATGTTAGCCAAAGCAAAAAAACGTCATCAATGATGACCTGTGAAGAATGTTAGAGAATCAACTTATTACTTTGAAAACTCAAGTATTTACTCCTTTCCCCTTATGTAAACCAGACATTCAGGAAATGGAATTACAGACAATGGGCATTCCTTTTTCTAAACATTTCAAGCTAATAAAATATAAATACTAGATGGGGTGAAATAAAAGAAGATGGCTAGTTTGGAAATAATGAGACATTGGTCTAGGCGATAAGAGATTACTATTAATGTGAAAAATCCAACAGTACATTAACATTCCCTGATAGAAGTGGAGGCTCCACCTAAGAAGAACTTGTGCCAGAAACTGAGCCAGAGTCTAATGGGGCTCTTAGCACTAATTACCAGGAAAGACAGGGAACAGAGGAGTACATTAAATCACCATTGCATGTACTATTAGTAAGATTAAATGGGAGGAAATTTCTACAGGACAAATGGGCATTTTATGTATATTTTGAGGACTAGACTTTTTTCTCTTTCCCCCAAAGGAAAAATATAGTAATAGAGGTTCAGGACAAAACACAGACTAAACCAAACCAACAAAAAGCCTTAGGACATATTAACTCATTATAACATGAATTCATTTAGAATCTGTGTAAAATAAAAAATACTTGTAGAAGAATTTGGGTAAAACTGATTTGTGTTATTTGGATATGTAAACATATTTCAAGTGTGATAATGATATGTGACTGTATTGTTATGCTTTTACAAATGTATACTGAAACTTAAGATGGAATGAAATGACATTTGATATTTACTTGAAGAGTCAGGGCAACATGTAGTTTATACTGTAAGTTGATTGTAAGCTTAAAATGACAGAATCTAGATCAAAGCTACATATACTGCCATATTATAAATAGTTAAAAATTTAGATGATAGAATTTATTTTGTTATGCTGAAAATTGAAGCTGGGACCTCAGGCATGCCTGGCATATGTTTACCACTGAGCTACAACACTAACCTGTTACGATTTTGTTTGCTCTTTCCTTTTATGTGGTATTTAGAGTCTGATCATGCTGCTGGAATATGAGAACCAAAAGTCAGTTATATATTAAATAACATAACCAACAAATGCTCCAGGAATCATAAGAGGTTTAGCTGGTGAGTGGAAGTGAAACAGTTATCAGATAATTACTCACTGTTATTGTCGCTTAATATGAAATTACAGTGAAAAGTTTCCTGACTCTAAAGAAAAAAAGGGGAACTGAACAAGAGGCACTTACAAGCCCAGGTAGGATGATAAATCCAAAGCAAAGAAACAACAAAGAAGGTGTAAGGGACACAGCACAAAGTCACCCCAGCAACAAATATTAGACCATCAACAGATATCTCATTAGTGACTTTCAAACCCAGGACCATATATCTAGGTCATGTTAGTAAACAACTGCTAAGGTTGCTGTGTTCAACAACACTATCTTTTAGATCAGATGAAGAAATAAGAATATTCAAAGACAAGTACCAGGGTGGGAGTTAGTGGCCACTAAACTATAGAAGACAGTTTAAAGAATACTGTTCACAGAGGAAGAAGAAACACATGAGATAAAGAAAAGAACTCACCATCTCCTCAACCAAACAAGCAGACACTACCAAGGGAAGAGAAAATGACGAAAACGCAGTAATCCAACCAACTAGGAAGACAACTCACAAGATCATAGGAATTAGTTAAAATCCCTCGCTAGTAGACCCAAGAGGAAATAACCTTAACTCACCCATAAAGAGTTACAGAGGGCACGCCTGCACTAACAACACACAAGACCCAGTTTTCTGTTGTCCCAAAGAAACGTTATCATACAGGCAAAGTTACCTAGAGACTGAGAATCAAAGGGTGGAAGTCAATCGATCAAAGTCGCAACAAGCCGTTGTAGCCTTTCTAATATCTGATAAAGAAGATTTCAGACAAAATGTAGAAGATAAAGGTCACTATATAAAGGGAAGATTTTTATGAAGAAACTATAATAAATGGATAAGTAAATAGATAAATAACAAATGTTGAAGCCCCTAGTTTCAAGAAATCAAAATTAAAACCAAAAGTATGATAACTGGTACAAAGAGAGTGACTTCAGTACCTGACCTTAGTCTTTAGACAGTAATCCAAACCCAAACACAAAAAGAAACTTTTTAGGGCACTGGACTGTGCCATCAGACGGATTTAACAACTGGTGAGCTGGAGTGAGATCAAACCCTGGGAATCTCAGAGATTTTAGATAGCAGAAGTAGAGCTGCCCCACAACCCTCAAGCCTCCTTTGGAACAGGTGGTGACCATTAGGCGACCATGGGTACTCAGTCATGAAAGGCCTCTCCATGCTAATGAGGTATCTCAATAGCCTTACCTTTCAGCCAATGGCCTTCCTTTTCTGGATAGTGTCATGCCCTTCCCCCAAGTTGTATAATCTCTGGTTCACCCCGAATAAAGAGTAAGCATTCAAATCCACCCACAATAAAGAAATATGAACAAGCTAAGATTGTCTCAGAGAGCTGCTTCATCAAAGCATCAAAGATTGCTGCAGGATAGGCCTTCAAGGAAATGAGCCATGACACTGATTATTGAAGAACGGTGCCTTTCTTCTCCTGACCTTCAAGCATTCCGCACTTAGCCTGAATCCTGCTTGTCTCAGGGAGCTATTCCTTCAGTCTGCCCTACAGACCATGGACACCTGTCCCTGCCTTCCTCTTTGAGTTGGTGCATTGATGGTGCCCTGGCACCCCCAGAGGAGACCTTGGAACTACAGCATTAGCCTCATACCCCCAACTTCCCCTTCCAGTTTGGCATGCAGCTCTGCTCTGAGGCCCGAAGGGAACCTCCTGGAATTCCAACTTCACCTTCTGGTCTTTGCCCTGACACTAGTGGAGAGGCAGGATGTGAGACCACAAAACTTAAAAATCAATCTATGTTATAATCTGAGTGGACTTACCCAAATATCTGTAGAACATTTCATCTAACATATACATGTTGCACTTTCTTCTCTTTAAAGTAGATTGCATTCTTAAGGCATAAACAAATTTTAAAAGTGCAGAAGGAGCAAAATAGTTTCCTTTTGCTTAGGACATAGTAATTGCTTGGAACCAGAAATAATTAACAAGAGAAATTACAGAAGCCTCACAAATACATGGAGATGGGACAATATACTTTTTAGAGTCATTGAAGAAATAAAAACCCCTTCTAGATCCTTATTTTACTTTGAATTGTTTTAGAAGCATCTTATGTGTTGATGTGTGATATCTTTTTAAGTATCATCATGAATTTCTTTTTTTGAATTTTAAATTTAAATTTATTTTTATTTTTATTTTTTACACTCTGTACTGGCTGGTTTTGTGTCAACTTGACACAGGCTGGAGTTAGTTATCACAGAGAAGAGAGTTTCAGTTGGGGACGTGCCTCCATGAGATCCAGCTGTGGGGCATTTTCTCAATTAGTGATCAAGGGGGTAGGGCCCCTTGTGAGTGGTGCCATCCCTGGGCTGGAAGTCTTGGGTTCTATAAGAGAGCAGGCTGAGCAAGCCAGGAGAAGCAAGCCAGTAAAGAACATCACTCCATGGCCTCTGCGTCAGCTCCTGCTTCCTGAAGTACTTGAGTTCCAGTCCTGACTTCCTTTGTGATAAACAGCCATGTGGAAGTAAGCCAAATAAACCCTTTCCTCCCCAACTTGCTTCATGGTCATGATGTTTGCACAGGAATAGAAACCCTGACTAAGACAAATTGGTAACAGCATAGTGGGGTATTCCTGTGACAACCTGACCATGTTGGGGAGGACTGTGGAAGGACTTTGGAACTTTGAGCTAGAAGAGCCCCTGCATGTTAAGAACTTTGTGGGATGTTCTGTAGGAGTTTGGAAGATCATGTTGAGAACAATGCAGAGATGGAGGCCTGGCTTGTGAAATTTCAGAGGGAAGATTAAAGACTCTTATCAGGGCCATGTTGTTTTAATTGTGAAGATTCTGTGGTTCTGGTTAGCTGGGGCTGAAGTATCAACTGTGATTAACAAGATACCAGAACTACTAAAGTGAAAACTTTGCATTACTGGGACTATTGATGCTGGTTAACTGGAGCTAAGAAATTAGCGGTGATTAAGAAGAGACTAGCATCACTGAGGTGACATCTTCTGGGAAGCGTTTTCTGAGAGCACAAAGAGGCTGTGTTCCAGAGCTAGCCATGGTTGTACCTTGTGCTGCAGCAGGACTTGGTAATGTGTAAGAGTCACCCAGGTGGTACTGGTTTTGACAGCACGAAGGGGTCATGAAGAGCAGCTGAAGCTCGGCACAGTGAGAGGCCATGGAAGGCTATAAGTGAAGGTGCAGCCTCAGTTTGCAATTGATGGCCCAGGACTGAAGGTGTCATGCAAAGGAGTTGAGGCTTGGCACTGTGAAGACAGTCTATGAGAGGCTATTGGTAAAGCCTAGTTACACCAGTGTTTTGGGAATGCCAGTACCTTGCAATGACCACCAAGGACAGCAGCAGCAGTGGAGTACAGGCATCTGTAGCCCAGAAGACAAGATGTGTTCTACAAAGGGCAGAGCTGGAGAAGTGACCAAAGCCCTTAGAGGAGCCCAGAAGATCATGAGTTGGATCTCAGACATTGGTTTTGCTTTTGATTGTGACTGTGCCCTGATATTTTTCCCTCTTGAAGGAAGAATGTATTTTAGTGGAGCCCACAGTTAAGAGACTTTGAATTTTAAAAGATATTGGACATTTTAAATTGATTGAACTTTTAATATGTAAAGACTGTGGGACTTTAGATCTTGGGGATGAATAAGAAAATAAGGGTTGAGGCTTAATAGTGATGTGTTTGTGTGTCAAGTTGACAAGGGGTCAATTGTACTGGCTGGTTTTGTGTCAACTTGACACAGGCTGGAGTTATCACTTGGGGAAATGCCTCCATGAGATCCAGCTGTGGGGTATTTCCTCAATTAGTGATCAAGCGGGTAGGATCCCTTGTGGGTGGTGCTATACCTGGGCTGGAAATCTTGGGTTCTATAAGAGAGCAGGCTGAGCAAGCCAGGAGAAGCAAGCCAGTAAGGAACATCACTCCATGGCCTCTGCGTCAGCTCCTGCTTCCCGACCTGCTTGAGTTCCAGTCCTGACTTCCTTTGTGATAAACAGCAATGTGGAAGTAAGCCAAATAAACCCTTTCCTCCCCAACTTGCTTCATGGTCATGATGTTTGCGCAGGAATAGAAACCCTGACTAAGACACACTCCATATTCCATTCCCCGCACCCCTATCCCACACCTCCTTCCCACCCTACCCTGTCTCCATGCGGATGACCCTACCCTCCACCCCACCTGACCTCTAAACTCCCTGGGGCTCGCAGTCTCTTGAGGGTTAGATGCATCATCTCTGATTGAACACAGACTTGAAAGTCCTCTACTGTACGTGTGTTGGAGGCCTCATATCAGCTGGCATATGCTGTTTGGTGGTCCAGTGTTTGATAGATCTCAGGGGTCCAGATTAATTGAGACTGCTGGTCCTCCCACAGGATCACCCTTCTCCTCATCATGAATTTCTATTAAAATATCTATTTACTCGGTCCAAGGCTGTGTCTGTAACTAGATTTTTAAAAATTAAGTTTAGTTCTTTGGAAATTTTCTACATATATTTAGAGTGCTCTGGTTATTTTCTCTTCCTGTGCCCTCCCTAGGTTATTGGGTTTTGTTGCATGAACTTGGCCATCTTTGTGACCATTGGATTGGGACTATTCACTAGAGCATGATAGGATCACTACTCCTGCTAAACTTTTAAACAACCTGAGTGCATTAGCCGTGCCTTTTTCTTCCGTGCTCTCGTAAGTATTGACACAATGCCTGCCTGCTAAGTTGTCCTAGTCAGTAAAATGTGATCTGAAACTTGATAATTGCCTTAATTACTTTTTAATTGTTTAAAATACCACGACCAGTTAAATTTATAGAAGAGTTTATTGAGGTTTACATTTTTGGAGAGTGAGTCCATGACCATCATGAAAAAGAGCAAGGCATTAGGCAGATAGACATGGTATTCATGTACCGGAGCTGAGAACTTAACATCTCTATCCTCAGGAAGGAGACAGAGAGCTAATTGAGAATGGGTAGGCTTTTAAAACCTCAAAGCCCTCTCCTCAATGACACACTTCCTCTAATGTAGCCACACCTTCTGTCTTAGTTAGGGTTTTACTACTGTGAATAGACACCATGACCGATGCAACTCTTATAAGGACAACATTTAATTGGGGCTGGCTTACAGGTTCAGAGGTTCAGTCCATTATTGTCAAGGCTGAAGCATGGCAGCATCCAGGCAGACATGGTACAGAAGGAGCTAAGAGTTCTACATCTTCATCTGAAGACCTCTAGGAGAAGACTGACTCCCATGTGGCTAGGAGGAAGGTCTCAAAGCCCACCCTCACAGTGACATACTTCCTCCAACAAGGCTACATCTACTCCAACAAGACCATACCTCCTAATAGTGCCACTCTCTGGGTCAAGCTTATTCAAACTACCACACCTTCTAATACTTCCAGCTGGGGAGCAAGTATTCAAATCTATGAGCCAATGAGGCCCATTTCCATTCAGACAGTAAGGACAGGTCAGTAAAAAAGAGATTCTATTGTGCCCACATTGGCAAGGATGCATAGACGGAGGGAGAGAGCCAGCAAATGATATTAAATTGCCCATCTATGTCCATCTATGAGCTCATATTCAAGTCCCTGCCTTCCTCTCTACCTTTTACCAAGCATTTCTGGAGGGGGGAATGAGCAGAGAAAAAGAAATCTGAAAGACAAATTTGAGAAGAAGATATCAGCTTCTGGGTATGCAGCAAACTAGGCGGAACTGGATCTGCCCCGGATCTGGGAAGGCGAAGCATGCTAATGAGGCTGCAGGACTTGCAGTAATAGTGATGAGCACATCTTGGACACAGTCTGTGATTTTAAGACAATCGAGCCATCCTTAGAGGGTGCATTTATTCCTCTCACCTTCCACAGAATTTCCTGACAGCTTTATTAAACTTGAGGACTGCATTTCATTTTTTTTTTTTTTTAACCAACCTGCATCTGTGTGAATCTCATTTCTGAACTGAGCTGGGGGAAGGAAGTGTGTGATTTGTAAGCTTTCAAACCTCAAATTTGTAAAGGGATCAGGTTTTAAGGTCATTTTTTTTAAAAAACAAAATTTTATTATTTTTTCATCCAATTCGTCCTGACCACAGCTTCCCTTCTACACATTCCTTCCAATATTCCCACCACCCTTCTCTCCCAACCACACCACTTTCCACCTCTCTTAGAAAAGAGCAAGGCTCCTAGAGATAACAATGGAACATGGCACAACAAGATATAATAAGACTAAGCACAAACTCTCACATCAAGACTGGGCAAGGGAACCCAGAAGGAGTAAAAGGCTGCCAAGAGCTGGCAAAATAATCAGAAACACCTCCACTGCCGCTGTCAGGAGTCCCCCAAACACCAAACAAACAGATCCATGCAAGCTCTGTGATTCCCACTTCAACCTCTGTGAACTCCCATGTTTAATTAATTTCTTGGGCCATGTTCTCCAGTTGTCCTGGACACCTCTGGATTCCACAATTCCTCCTCTCCCTCTTCTGCAGTATTTCCTGAGCTCTAAAGGGAGGGTCCTGATGGAGATCTCCAACCTGGCCTTTATCTCTGGCTAATGTTTGGCTGCGGGTCTCTACATCTGTTCCCATCAACTGCTGGAGGACATCTCTCTGATGTCAGGAGACTGCACAAGGCACAGAAGATTATTCTTTTTTATGGCATTGAAATAGCAGGATTGCTAAGAACTGAGCTCCCAAAGTCAGTTTTGTAAAAAACAGAAACAGCTGAGCTGTTGTATGGAAACTGTCACAGATACTTACTGTGTATGATTTTTCTCCATGCTAGAGACGGTGGATACTGAGGCAGAGCTGTGATGGAATGGTGGTCTCTAGGTACCCGCCAGTGTGGGATGGACAATAGGAGAGTGAAGCGAAATGGGAATGAGATCTATCGAAGGAGCTGTGGGACTGAACAGTCATGGCAGGGAACTAAAAGAGACATTCTTATGACTTGAATCTAAACTGACCTCTGAAGGCTTGGTTATTGTTGACGGCCTCTCAAATAGATCGTAAGGCCCTTAACCTTCATGGTTAACCCATCAAAACTTTATGGTTGGCTGTACTTCCACAGGGAGGCACCTGCTTAGAGGGTGGTTACTTGGACGGAAGGACTTTAAAGAATGGGTCTTCTTTCTGGGTCCTTCTCAGTTTCACTCCACTTCCTGGATTCTGGTCACGATCTCTTCTTGCTCCATCATGTATTTCCTGCTGTGATACCCACCTTACCACATAGACCCGGGAGTGATGGAGCTCCCAAGCACAGAGGGATGTCTCTGAAGCTGAGAGAAAAAGCAGATTTCCTCTCTTTAGCCCTTCCTGGTGGATCCTTCATCACAGTAACAAAACTGACTAAAAACCACATAGAGTTCTCATCTTTTACTATTTTTTTTAATAGCAACAGAAAATGGAACGTTATAATGCACGTCACTGTAACCTTTATTTTGATATCTGATATTGATTGACAGCTGGATGCGAAAAGGTTCACGAGGCCAAAGCAATGACTTTTTTCTCTCCCATTTTGTGAAGTCGAATGCCTTCATCCTCTGGAGATGGGCCACCTACAAGGGGATGGATGACGAGGCATACCAAACAAATCGAAACTTGGATATTAGAGTCGTCCACAGGCGGAGCTGCATCAGCATCATCTGAACACGTTAGAAATGGAGACTCCCTGGGAGCATTTCAGAGCCAGTGACAAAGAATTTGTGGTTTACCAAGATCAATTTGTTGAGTACCAATACAGCACACCATCAAGCTTCAATTTCTGAAGTTTTATGACTTTTAAACATTTATCCCTAAGGTATTCCTTTTATAATTCTATTATAATCAAGTAGGTAATGATGGTCTGGAAGTCATCTCAGACATCTTTCCTCCTCTGAGCCCGTCCATTCCACACTGCATGCACACATGGACAAGGCTGTTAGCGCATTCCCAGGAGTGCTGACACAATTTCTCCTC
>JADRCC010554427.1:0-12171 GCA_019843855.1 Hylomyscus alleni | reverse complement strand
TATTTTACTGAGTAGTTTTGCATCTATGTTCATGAGGGAAATTGGTTTGAAATTCTGTATGTTGAGTCTTTGTATGTTTTGGGTATCATAATGACTGTGGCCTCATAAAATTAATTTGGCAATGTTCCTTTTGTTTCTATTTTGTGGGATAATTTGAGGAGTATTGATATTAGCTCTTCTTTGAACGTATGGTAGAATTCTCCACCAAAACATTTCGGGAATATTTTGGTTGGGAGAGTTTTAATGACTGCTTCTATTTCCTTGGGGCTGTGTGTGTGTTATAGGTCTATTTAACTTATTTATCTTATCTTGATTTAATTTTGGCAAGTGGTTATCTATAGAGAAAATTGCTTTTAGATTTTCTAGTTTTGTTGAGTAAAGGGTTTTGATGCATGCCCTGGCGATACTTTGGATTTCCTCAATGTCTGTTGTTAATTGCAGTTTTTAGTTCTGATTTTGTTAATTTGGATACTCTCTCTCTCTCTGCTTTTTCGATAGTTTGGATAAGGGTTGGTCTATTTGAATTTTCTCAAAGAACCAACTCTTGGTTTCATAAATCTTGGTATTCTCTTTTTATTATTTCCTGCCATCTACTCCTCTTGTGTGTGCTTGCTTCTTTTTTTCAGGTATGTGGGAAATATTAAAATTAACCAGTGTAGACCCGCTGGCTCTGTCTTTAGCTAGCCTCTCCAGTGATGGGTGGGTCGCTGTGTTCCCAGCTCTGGTTTGCTTGTGGCTGGAGCTGCTAGTTCCTGCTCTGCCATACTCCCTGTATTCAGTGGTCCCACATTCCAGTAACTAAGCAGAACTGCCAAGTTCCCGAGCTCCATTCCTCTACTTTCTGCCCTGGAGTGGTCCTGCCGGACTACTCTCCAGTCGGGTGGAGCTCTTGAGTTCCCTTTGCTGCTAGCCCCACCCCGGGCAAAGAATGCCCACCCTGGTCAGCCGCCATAACACCCAACAACTGGGTAGAAACAAAACTCTAGAAGCTTATGATTAACAAGTCAGATTTATATATCAATAAACTCTATTCATAAGATGCCAATACAATAATTTCAGAACCAACTGATAATGATAAAAGCAGTTCACCTAGATTAGACAAATAATCCCAATTATTCTAACCTTTATGATATCATAATGACCTGTGACTATTTACAGCCACACTGGTTCCGGTTCTTCTTCCTGTCTATCTGCCTCTATCTTGGCCTTTCTTCTCTTCTCAGAAGACTGTCTCTGCAACTCTTAGCTCTGCCTCCCTTTCCCCTATCTAGTCACAGGCCTCCTGCTGCACTAATATTTTTATGTAATTGGACAGGGAAAACTCTGTCACAGGATCTCTCTAATTCTTTATGAAGGCATTTAGTGCAACGAACTCTTAATACTACTTAGTACCACTTTTATTGTGTCCTATAAGTTTAGGTATGTTGTGAGTTTATTTTCAATGAATTCTAAGAAGTCTTTATTTCTGCCTTGATTCAGTAGTCATTCTGAGTCTGTGGGCTTTCTGTTGTTGCTGTCATTGTTGAAATCCAGCTTTAATCTGTGCTGGTCTAATAGCATGCAGTGGGCTATTTTAATTTTCTTGTTATCTCTTGAGAGACTTACTTTGTGAACAAGTATGTGGTCAATTTTGGAGAATGTTTCATGATGTGCTGAAAAGAAAGTATATTCTTTTGTGTTTGGGTGAAATGTTCGGTAAATATTTGTTAAGTCCATTTGATTTCTAATGTTTGTAAGTTTCATTATTTTTCTGTTTTGGTTTTTGTCTGATTGGCCTGTCCATTGGTAAAAGTGGGCTATTAAAATCTCCCACTATTAATGTGAGGGTGCGATGTGTAATTTAAGCTTTAATAATATTTCTTTTGCAAATGTGGATGCCCTTGTCTTTTGGGCATAGATTTTGAAAACTATATAGCATTTTACGTTGTTGGATTTTTCCTTTGATGAGTATAAAGTGTCTTTTCCCATCTCTTTTGATTTATTTTGTTTGGAAATTTATTTTGTTATGTATTAGAATAGCTACACCAGCTTGCTTCTTGGGTCTATTTTCTTAGAATAAGTTTTTCCTACATTTTATTCTCAGCTAATGTCTGTGATGCTGAGCTGTCTTCCTCGGACGCCGCAGAAGATGGGTTCCTAGTTTCACATTCATTCTGTTAGTCTTTGTCTGTATATTAGGAATTGAGCATGTTGACATTGAGAGAGATGAAGAACCAATGATTATGCATTCCTGTTATTTTCTTGTAGCAGTTGTTGGTGGTTTTGTGTGTGTGTGTTTTCCTTTTTTGGGTTTGATGGTGTGTGATTGTTTACTGCTTTTGTTTTTGTGAGTGTAGTTAACTCTTTGGGTTGGAGTTTTTCTTCTAGTACCTTCTGTAGGACTGGTTTTGTGGATAAATATATTTAAATATGAATTTATCATGGTGTATCTTCTTTTCTCCATCTATGATGATTGAAAATTTTAGTAGTCTGTGATGCCCTAAAGTCTGCATCATATCTGTCCAAGTTCTTCTAGCTTTTAGAGTCTCCATTGCAAAGTCAGTTGTAATTCTGACAGATCTGTCTTTATATGTTACTTGGCCTTTTTCCCTTGAAACTTTTAGTATTCTTTCCTTGTTCTGTACATGTATTGTTTTGATTATTATGTGGTGAGGGCCTCCTTCTCTGGCCCCATCATTTGGTTTTGATTATTATGTGGTGAGGGCCTCTTTCTCTGGCTCCATCATTTGGTTTTCTGTTCGCTTCCTGTATCTTTGTAGGCATGTGCTTCCTTAGTTCAGAAAAATTTCTTCTATGATTTTGTGGGCCTTTGAGCTGGGAATCTTCTTTTCCTGTTATTCTTAGGTTTGGCCTTTTCATAGAGTCCCAGATTTACTGGATGTTTTGTGTCAAGAATTTTTTTTAGATTTAACATTTTCTTTGACTGATGTATATATTTCTTCCTCGTATCTTCAATGTTTGAGATTCTCTCTTCCCTCTCTTCTATTCTGTTGATGATGTTTCTGTCTGAAGTTCCTATTGACTTACCTAGATTTTTTCCATTTCCAGAAATTCCTTGATTTGTGTTTTCCAGTTTTGAATGTTTACTTCATGTGTTTGCTTGTATTTTCTTGGCCTTCTTGACACATTCATTTATTTGTTTGTTTCAATATTTATTGATTTTTCCTCAGATCCTTTAAGGAATTTACTCATTTCCTCTTCAAGGAACTCTATCATTGTTCAATTTGTTTTCAGGTTGTTTTGTTGTACGCTGGCTGTGTTGGACTATGGAGAGTTTGCTGTAGTGGGATAGCTTGGCTCTGGTGGTGACACCAGAATGCCCCTGCTGTGCTGATTATGTTCTTAGACTGGAGTCTAGGCATGTGGATTTAGGGTGATTGTAGGTCTAGGTGCTCATTTCTGGGTTTGTCTTTGTTGAATGGACATTTTGTTCCTTGGTTTCTTTTTCCTCTGTTTGTCTTGTTCAAGTGGCCTGTAGTTGAGTAGATGGTCTCCACTCAAGTTGGCTGCTGGACTTTGGATGATCTGCATTGAGCAGGGGTTTCTGCCCAAGTTCAGAGCGGGAGTTCTGTTGATATGTGTAGCCTCAATTTGGCTGAGGGTCCTCTGGAGTTTAGGATGCTTGCCTGGCTTCTGGTGGGGTAGGAGGCTTCAGCTGGTTTTCAGGGAGTTTATTCTGGCCTTGGATAGGAGGTTCATGGCACATATCTTTGGAGAGTCCTCTGCTGAGGAGGCGTCTCAGACTTCACCAAGCACCTCCAATCACTCGTTCTCCCTGCACTGCCGCATCAGTTGACTGCAGCAGAAACCTGCGATTCCTCCCAGCAGGGAAAAGTAAGCCATGACATTTCCAAATCTCTGAGAAGGCAGAGTTCTGAACAAATGCTTGTATCTAACTATTAAACTGTATTAAACAAATCTAATATTGATAATAGTAGGTATTTTTATTGATTTTGAAGAACATTCTCAGCTAATCTTTCCTGGGAGATAGTGGAAAGATGGAGACTATTGTGTTCAAATACACACACCCATGTATACACGTGGAAGGCCAAAGGCTGATAAATTCAGCATCTCCCTCTATTATACTGAATCATCATCATCATCATCATCATCATCATCATCTTCTTCTTCTTCTTCTTCTTCTTCTTCTTCTTCTTCTTCTTCTTCTTCTTCTTCTTCTTCTTCTTCTTCTTCTTCTCCTTCTTCTCCTTCTTCTCCTTCTCCTCCTTCTCCTTTTCTTCTCCTTTTCTTCTCCTCCCCCTCCCCTTCTTCTCCTCCTCCCCCTCCTTCCCTCCTCCTCCTCCTCGTCCTCCTCCTCCTCCTCCTTCTTCTTCTCTTCTCCTCTTCTTCCTTCTCCTCTTCCTCCTCCTCCTTCTTCTTCTTCCTCCTCTTCCTCCTCCTCCTTCTTTCTTCTTCTTTTTCTGAGACAGCACCTCCACTGCCTGGCCTGAATCTTATTTTTTTGAGACAATTTCTCTCAAAGAACCTGAAACTTGCAGTTCATACAGTGTAGATTGACTGGACCCCAAACTCCAGGGATCTTACCTCTGCTTCCCCAGCACTGAGATTTCAGACATATTTTTATACCTGTGGCCTTCCTGTGGGTCCAGGGATCTGAGCTTAGGTCCTCGGGCTTATACAGCATGTATTTTCTACACGGAGCCATTACCAAAGTCTTGTAATTCAATTTTTTTCTGTCATTTCTTTCTGTCTTAGAGGTTTGTTTATAAGTATGCTACTCTTAGACAATCTTTTCTGCTTACCTTTCCTTGCATTTCACTTGGGAATATGTTACTGTCATAGATTTATTTTACATTTTGTGTCTGTCAGTTTTCCACTCTCCTCCTGTTGTACTCTGCCTGTTCTCCCTCCTCTCACACTATCGCTTTGTTCTGATGCCCAGTGAGTTTATCCAGGGACGCCTGTGTAACTGTGGCTTGGAGTCACCTTCTGGAGCCTTGTCCTCAGTGTGTGTACAATGGAAGACAATGACTCCTGCTCTCCAAAGTCTATCCAATCAGTCTGTCGGGGAAGCAAAGGCTCATGGACCACTTACCCACACATGACTCTTCAGAGCTTTGGTCTTGTACAGTTTGGTTTGCGTTTTCCTACATTGATTGTCCATGAAGTTGAGTTTGCTGATGATGTGGTCAAACACAGTCCCAATCTCTGTTGCCATACTTTGTTTCAGTTCTTTTCATTGTTACCTTCTTTATTTGATCGCCATGTTTGTGGTTTTTTTTTTTTTTTTTTTCATTCAGCAGGCTAGTTCTCATCCACATTGATAGTCTGTAGATTTTGAATGTGGTAGCAGGCTCGTAAGTTACCAACGTGTACAGCTTGTTTGGTGAATCCTCATCCTCATTACGTTTTCTGGACAAACGTACTCTGATGCGATACGGAACATTCCTTATTCCCTTGACCCAGACAGCTTTATTGAGCCTGGTGTCAATGCACACATCTGGTGTCCCCATTTCCTCCATGGCAAATTTCCGAATTTCTTTGAGTGCCTGAGGAGCACGCTTCTCTTGAAACCCACTCCATGGATGCGCTTGTGAATGTTGGTGTATTCTCGGGTCACCACCTTGTTGATGGCAGACCGGCCCTTCTTCTCGCCACCGTTTGTTTTTTTTTTTTTTTTTTTTTTGCGGGAGCCATTCTGCCGGGCCCAAGTTGGAAAGGAAGGGCGCCAGGAATTGTGGGAAGGAAAGTTGCGTGTACAACTTCCGCCAGGTCTGTGTTTAACCTTTTCGGCTAGAACTTCTTTGTTGTCTTGTTTGCTTGTTTCTGTTGTGTATGCTAGAGCCTTTAACATGTTTGTTAAAGATACCTTAAATTTCAGGCATTTTAGTTCCAGTAACATTGTCAGTCTTTGGCTTCATTTCTCAGACATGTATGTTCTTTCATGCTCTTTTGTATGTTTGGTTGAAAGCAAAACATTTATAAAATTATGCTTGGAAAAATGGACTTGTGCCACCTTTAATGCGCATGATGGCAGATTAGTCTTCTGGTCTGGGTTGTGCTCTCTGGCGATCACATTTCTGTTTATTTGATTCTTGCTGGCTTGGTAGTGGGGAAGGGTGGAGACGGCTGACTCTGTTGTGGTTCAGCCTCAGTCTTGGGCACAGCCTGTGTCCCTGTCTCAGGTAAGCACTTCTTAGTCAGTGGTAGGTAAAGTCTTGGATCATGACAGTTCCCTAAGTTTCTCAGGTGGGACACATTTATTTTAACCTTTCCTGCTATGTAGATGTCAACCTAAGCTCCGAGAACATTCTGTATTCTGTTGTTCTTTCAGCAGCTTAAACCTTGTGCATCTCAGTGGAGATGGCACTTGGAGAGAGATGTTCTTCCTGCTGTAAAGATCTGTTATACGAAAGAGTCTCTTCCCATTCTCTGGTTCTGTCCAGTTTTTTCTTGTGAGTACTTTGCGAAGTGGTAGAGACTAGCCATGGTGTTTGTGGCTCAAAGAAGTTCTGAATTCTCCAGCTAGTTCAGACTCAGTCTTTAGCAGTTAAGACTTTTAGCTTGAGTGGTCCTCAACAGCTTGACTGCTTCTTGAAGCTCCTTCACAAAATCAAAGGAGCATTGTATGTCTTGTTTCCCCTTGCAGGTGTCTGCCTTTCCTTACAACTAATTTTCTGATAAGTTCAGAACATTTGAGTTGTTTTAGAAATATTCCTTTGGTGGTTATTGTAGGCTTCAGGTTCCTACACCCGAGTGAGTCTGTCACGTCGTGCCTTTGTTACCCATTATACATGCCAGGCTGTGCATGTGACCTAGGTTCACAGTTCCCACTTACCTTTCTTTCTGATAAATCATTTTAAAAACCTTTGGTGAGGGCCTGATGACTCTTCTTAACATCTCTTCTCGTATCACAAATATACAGATCTAACATGTTTTATGAGACACATATTAAAAATAGCACACTTGATGGAGAAAGGAAGCCCCTAATTTTTGTTGCTTGAGACTGAACCCAGTACTTCATACATGCTAAGTTCATGAATTACCAGGCAGCTGATGTCAGTTCTTTATTCTCCAATTTTCTTAGATAGACCTTCATTGTTAAGGTTGCTGCAAGCTATGGGTAGCATATGTAGAAAGTATCTTTAAAGAACAGGACTCCAAACTAATGAAAACTATGTTTTCTTTTTTTACTTTTCATATATTTTTATACACATTTATTTTTACCAAGATTTAGGTGGATGGGCTATAATGACTTACTGTTATCAATTTATTCAAATATTTTACTACTACTACTACTACTACTACTACTACTACTACTACTACTGCCTTAAAGTCCTAGGTAAAGACTTGAGTTGTTTTTGTTTTGTTTTTTTTTTCTTGTCTACTTTCTTATCTGATTTCAAACTCTTCTATTCTGTTTCATAGATTTTCCTGTTTTTTTTTTATAAAAATAACTTTATTAAGCATTTTACATACCTATGGTCTTCAAAGTAAATATTTTGAACATTTTAGTGAGTCAATAAAAGTAGATTACCATTTCAATACCAATACTAGCATAATACTTACTGTTTTCACTGGGTTGGCTTCTGTAGATGACATAAAACCTATATAGATAAAACTGTGCAGCAAAAGCAAGAACGTACTGGAAAGGTAGGAAATAAGTGACCTTATTTTAGAATAGCCATAAGAAAGCAATGCAGTTGTATGTTTTATTAAATATCCCTATGATTTTCCTGTTTTCTTTGTGTTCAGAATTTTCTTCTAGCAAGATATATCTTTTACATGATTTAACTTTATTAATTGGAAATGTAAGTGCGTATCTGCCATAGTTTACTATTTCTGTGTTCTATATTGTTTAGGCAGAGCATAGCATCCTTACCATCTTCAGAGTGACACACAAAGTGTTCCAGTGTTCCCAGATGTCACCCACATTTCAAACTTACATGGAAGCCTTCTTACTGCTGGAGTCTGGAGCACAGCGCTTTCTCTTCCGCTCACATCATGTTAAGACTGAGGGCCACGTAGGAACTGCTAGCAAAATATTCTGTCTTGGTATTAACAAGAGAGAGAAATGACTTCATTTTACCTGCCTCCTATCCTAGACATTTCTAGATTATTATAAATATAATATTATTTGTCTAAATGAGAAAAAATAAGCAAGTTCTCTGATTCTCCTGAATACAATTTATATTTCAGGCAATATTAGGTAAGCTATTCTGACCTGACAGTAAACCAATCCTCAGTAAACCTCTAGAAAAAGTTTTAAAATCTTCAAACCAAAGATTTAGCTATTGTGCTGCTCACTGGAAAAAGAACCTACTACTTGTTGATGGATTTATAATTGACTGATTTATGACAAACTCTCCAGACCTATGCTGTATTCAGAACATTTTGAAGGTACAAGAAGGTAGATGTATCAATAGTACAATTACTGCAATTCACATCCATCAAACTAGTTTTTTGAATATAGGAACTACTGAAATATAGTATTATATTAAAAATTTCGAGAACATTAACTGTTCTCTGTAGTATCTGGTATATTAACCCTAATTATGCAAATACTATGAAATTAAGGGACTAGAAAATAAATACAAAGAGAATTTGCTGAAATGACAGGAACGTTTGGTAGGTAAATATGATCCAAAATGTCCCATCTACTAGAGGGTTAGTAAACTCTTTCTTAAAAATTGTTTCTGTATATATCTCCAGTAATCTTGTAATCTTGCATATCTGCCATACTTAGGCAACAATAAGCAGCTTCAAATGAGAAATGTATCAACATGAATGTTTCTTGTGCTTGTCTGCTTGTTTTAAGAAAGAGTTTTATGTTGTCTGGTCTGGTTTACAAATCCCAAAGATGAATTTGAACTTCCAACCCCCTTGCCTCTTCTTGCCAGTGCTTTTCATTGCAAGCATGTGCCATTACACTCAGTAGTTTATACAGTGCTGGGGACCTGGTGTTTCGAGTATTCTATCAAGCAGCTCATCAATTGTGTTGACCTCTCGAGATATCCAAATGGCTCCTTTATACTGTAATGGGAAAATACATACGTGTAGCACCTGGAGTTGTGGTTGATAGTCAGTGTTTGGAGTTCTTCCTGTTTGCTAGTTATTCATTTTAATTCATATATTTTAAACTGCAGGAGGGATAATTTTGATTTGATGTGTGTTTACTATCAAATTTAAGTCACCATTAGAGAATCTGTATTCTAATTTGTATCACTAATATGCCTTCTAAAAATGAAAAGTGAATCTTAAAAATAAATCTTATGTTAGTAAAAACTTAGTAGAAAACCTGATAATAGTTGCATTAGGTTCAAGAAAGGTACTTTCAGAAAATTGTTTTTATGAACATTATATGAGTATTTATTGGCCATTAAACTTTTTAAATTATTAAAATGGATATGTATCCCCTTTATCATGAAAAATTTTAAAGTATGGATACCATAAAAGTCAAGAAATTTTCTCTTTTATTATTTTAATTTTCATATTTCTTTGTAATTTATCAAGGGGAGATGCACTAGCAGCACATAGACTTCAACTCCAAACAAAGGGGAATTGCTTTTGTTCTGTGAAGCCGGCTTCTCCTAAGCAATAGAGACAGAGCTTTAACCTAATGCTTAGGTAAACTGAACTTAGACACTGAGGGAAGCTGTTTACTTTGAGATTCAGCTTTTTAGAAGCCTTTGAAAAAAATGGAGTGAGCTGGAAGGCCCCTGAGACAGAGCTTCCTCACTGCTGCTGTCCCGTGCTGTACTTCCTGGGAATACCTTAAGGCTATGGATTTCGTATTAGAACTATAGTTAGAACTAATAACTAGAATGACGTTCACGTTGTTTACATTTTTCTTTTAAGGTTTAGATTGCATCATTTTTATTCACACAGTCATTTATAACAGAGCCAATCATAATGGTAAGTCTGAACTTACAGGATATAGAGCCTTCATTATGAGAACAAGACATGTTTGGGGTAAGCGGAATAATATTTCAGATTTGGTACTTTTTGGAGGTGGGAATATTTATTTTCACACACATAATGAAACATTTGGAGGACAGCATGCATGTCTAATCATGATATCTTTTATATACATGCAAATTGAGTATCCTGGAGGCGGTTTTTATTATTTTATTTTGTATGTTATGTATATATGCATGTGTGTGTGTTATGGTGCACATGCGTGCGTGCATGTGGGGCCGGTGCACATGCATGTGTGCGCACCTTGAGACATTCCTATGTTCATCCTTTTGCCTCTCAGCTATGGTGAATACCCCTGAAGCGCTCGCACTGTTCTCTCTCTCTCTCTCTCTCTCTCTCTCTCTCTCTCTGTGTGTGTGTGTGTGTGTGTGTGTGTGTGTGTGTGTGTGTGTGTGTGTGTGTGTGTGTGTAAGGTAAGGTACAGATCCTAATACACAGGCTGCAAGTCTTCTTATCCACTGAGCCAATTTCCCAGCCCACCTGGAAGTAATTTTCATCAGTATTTTTAATCTGTCCACATTTTTACTATAACTCATTATATGAAATCACATGTAGAATTTTGCATTATAGGTATCATTTTGGCATTAAGAAAGTTTTAGATTTGGAGACATTTTAAATTTCAGATTTTGGCTTAGAGAATGTTCAATATACAATAAAAGGGCTTGTTACAGCTGTAGTAGCAGAACTACCAGCTAATACTGTTACGGTGTAATCAGATGGTACTAGATACATTCTAGGGCTCACTATATTTTTATTAACATCCCTACAGGCAGATATTACTATATCTCATTTTACAATGAATTAACTATACCAGATCAGACAGTTTGTAAATATGATTCACGTGTGATTTAAACCAGTTAGGTTGAACTAAAAGCAAACTAGGAAAAAAATTAACTATGTAAAAACAATACTTCGCAATTCTCTGATTTATCACTTACATTCATATTTTCTTTAGTCAGGAATTATATGTGTCCACATCATATGGGGTTCTCTGTAATTTTCAAGTAAGAATCTGAGGGCCCTGGAGACCTACACTGACAGCTGTTGTGTGAAGTGTCCCTTCTCATTCCTTGCTATCTCCACACTGGAATCCCAGAGATACTTAGTGCTTGGACAATGTAGATCAGCATGACAAAGCCACAGTGCCTTATCCTACAGATCCGGAAAAGTTGTTTATAAACATTGCATGGTTAACTTTCAATTGTCTTAGATCCTTTTCATGTATATTGTTTAATGAGAATGAAGAAAAGTACCATGGACAAAAGGAATCAAGGGAACAGAAAGCTGTGATGCGGAAAGAAAAGAGAATAAAGGAAACCACGTGAGAGAAAAGAGAGGACGTGGGTAAAGGAGAAAGGCCGAGCAGGGAGGGCAGGCAGGTCCTATGACGCTGGTTAGGAATGTATTCTCAAGGGATTTATGTGGTCAATGAAAATTATAACAAAATGACCTAGAGAAAGCAGTGAAGAAATAGGCAAGCCTGGACCTACATTGTTTCACACTCTTCCTGACTCTGGTCTTAGCTTGTATTCAAAAAGTCTGTTCTATTTAATATAAGCCGCTTTAAAATAGTGAAATACTGTGTCCTCTTATTATTTCCCTATACACTTTTGTTTCTTTTTAATGTACAGAAACTAAAATCTAAGAGTTTAAGTTGGTTTGAAATAATAAAAGTAGTATATTTTATCCAACCATAGTTCCCTGACATACACTGTCCTTTTGCAGTGTAAGTAGGGTATAACATTAGAAACTGGTTTCTAGGCCATGTGTAGTGGTTCACTCCTGTAATTCCAGTATTGGGGGGGAGTGCTGAAGCAGTAGATTTTTCCAGAGTTCAAGGCTAGTCTGGGCTACATTGTGAGACCATGTTTAAAATAACAGTACATTGTTTGTAATAGAAAAAGTTAAATTTCTAACCTGCCTATAATATACTTCTTATAAAAATAGCAAACTAGTATTCACCACATATTATACAAGTCCTAACATCTAGACCTTATTTGTGAACAAATTTAGTAACAATGTGTAATGTAACTCAGATTCAACAAAATGATACCTAATTTCATAAAATTAAAAGAAGCATGACAATTTTATTGCTCATTTTAATATTCATTCATATTTATTTTAATATAGAAGGAAATTTGAATATATGTAAAAGTATGCTTCATAAGATTCACTTATGTACAATTGAGTAAATAGATTTAAAAATTAAATGTTCTTGAAATACGTGAGGAA
>JADRCC010554421.1:0-10582 GCA_019843855.1 Hylomyscus alleni | reverse complement strand
TAAATAAAGTATTGAACAAATAACCTTGAACCTATTCTCACTTCGCCCATCCCAACCAACATGGCTAATCCCAAAGCCTGATGTATAGAAGTTCTTTCTGGTTGAGTAGAAGCACTCATATCTACAAATAGCTGATTTTTGAAAACATTTTTATTTTGGCAGTTTTATCACTTTTTATCATGAATTTATACTAAATGTATAATGAATATAATGTCTACTTTTTGGGTGTCCTATAACATCTCCATTCTGAACACATACATTTAGTCAAGATCTTGAGCAAATACCAGTTGCTTTCTACACTTTAATATAGTATCATTAATCTTTTCTTATATAATATGATACTTCAGTATTTTTTGTTTGTCTCTTTTATTTTGGAAACAGGGTCTCTTTACATAGCCTTGGCTGTCCTGAAACTCACTCTGTAGACCAGGTAGACTTTAAAGTCACACGGATCATTCTGCCCCTGCCTTATTGTTGGGATTAAAGTATTTTACTACCACACTTGACTTGGCCCATTGTTTAACTCCGTAAATTCAAATGAGGTGGATTGTCACTTTGCTATATAGTTCCTTGGCAGTGGAGAATGTAAACATTAATTTCTATATAATGTCTTTGAAAAGTCCCTTTAACATTCAGAAGACTATCAGATGTGCAGACATGGATCTGGGTCAGACTAAAAACAGGTGCATCAATTATCCTCATTGTTTTTACACAACAGAAAACAACCTAAGGGTTGAGAGGTTTGTTTGGGTAGCACTTTCAGAGTATTCTGGCCTTTCAATTGCAGAGTAGCACCCACCAACACCTCTGCTCACATCATGGTAGGCCAGTTATCCAAGAAAAGGAAGTGCCTACATTGATATAAGTATTTCCCTCTCCTTCATTTTTTTTTTTTAAATTCTAGACAAGTTCTTTGCCACTGTGTTCAGGCTAGATGTCCCATGAACCTTCAGACAGTGTTCTCTGGAAATACCCTCCCTGACCTAGAGTTTGCTTCCCCTGGGAGAGTATAAATGCAATGAGGCAGACAAAGAAAATTAACCATCATATTATTATCTCACAAAATACAAACATGCCCCACAGGGGAGATATAGCATCAACATATTTTCTGTGATGATTAGAGGATCACTTGTTCATTTCTCTGGCTGGTCCCAATTGTTTGCTAATATCAAAGGTACCTTGAGTCTTAATAAATGAGCTATGAATTAAAACTTGTTCTTAATTTAGAGTTGACCTGTAGTTAGATTCTAACCTATAAATTGGGCTGTTTGGGTACTTGTCTTTGGTCAGTATTTATGTTACATCTTTCTCTGAGGAGAGAGAAAACATAAACAGAATGAAGGCATACCACTTTGTCCAGGACTCTAATGACACTTCTTTATCAACTCAAAATGTAAGGCAAAGTGAAGAAAATGGGAGGGATGGAATGTAGGTACATATGTATAGCTTTATTTGTGACTAAAGGGTAAGGGGAGGCATATGAATCTATAGTATACTCACGCATGGTTCTATCCTTTTAGCTAAGTACCTGCTAAGTCAATTTCAGTGGCCTAGCATTCCTTTATGTGGAGTTTTATAAGGAAAGGTTGCTCTGATTGCTGTAAGGGTTGATAGTTGTTTTTATAATGCATTGCCTCAACATAATAGAGCATATATTAAAAACTGGCCCCACATTTTACAAAGCATAGGAATATTCAGATGCTCATTGAACCAATAATTTTACTTGTTGTGTCTACTAGTATCATCCCTTTTGTGGCTACAGCTTGAGGTTCTTGCATCATATTGTAACATATACCTGGGCCTTCTTGATCCATTTCAGCACTTCTTTGAAAACTCTTCTCACAAAAGCAAGCTTTTACAAAAGCAGATCCTGTTTTAAAGCGTGCATGTAAACATCCACATATACACTCACATACACATACCTACACATAGACACATACATTGACACATGTATGCACACACATATATTCAACACACACACAAGCAGAGAGGGAGAGAGAGGGAGAGAGAGAGAGAGAGAGAGAGAGAGAGAGAGAGAGAGAGAGAGAGAGAGAGAGAGAGAATACTTTTTACTACCCACAGAAAAATGATATTCTGCTTAGCCTACCACAATGGCTTTAAAACTTTTTTGGGGAGGCTATCATGTTTAGACACCACATGTGCCAGCAGTCATGAAAATTAACTTAGAAGCAGACTCACTTGCTCAGTTAAGTTTTCAGTGTGGTGTCATCCCTGGCAACAGCTTGGCTATGACTGCCAGGTTCTGCATGGCCGTGGAAAGGATGGTGTGGCAGGGTTCCAGTCTCTGAAGTCCATGGTGTGGCATGGTTCCAGTCCCTGAAGCACAGCCAGCAGGGTATGGATCTTCTTGAGTGTTGATGATTGCTGTAGGCATAAGGCTTGTTTGTGTAATAATTTATATATTTTACCTTATGTTCTTCATTTGTGGAATGTTCTTCCTGCCAAGTTTAATGACTCCATAATAATCAGAAACAGCACAATTCCAGGAAGTAAGAATGTGTAGGTATACATCAGCAAAAGGGTAACTATGTCACCTTCAGAATAGCCTTTAAGGCTGTGGGAAAGAACTCTGAAAACATGAGTTCAAGAATTCAAATATATATATATATATATATATATATATGAGCTGGTGAGATGGCTCAGCAGGTAAGAGCACTGTCTGCTCTTCTTAAGGTCCTGTGTTCAAATCCCAGCAACCACATGGTGGCTCACAACCACCACTAATGAGATCTGATGCCCTCTTCTGTCACATCTATATACAGCTACGGTGTACTTAGGTATAATAATAAATAAATCTTAAAAAAAGAATATATATATATCTCAATGTAAGAATTGTTCCTTACAGGATTTCTCAACTATGCAAATATAAGGATGCAATATGAATTGTATAGGGTGGTTCACAAACCTGAAAGAATAGAGACAGTTGCACTAATGAGCCAGCTTTGTCAGAAAGGTATTAAGGAAGGATATAAACAGGTTTAGGGAATGGTGATCAAGATCCCCACCAACTAAGCTTATTTTTCCTGTTTGCAGTCGAATAAGGAATACTTTGGATTTTTAATCTGAAATGAACTACAATCCAGAAAAGGAGGACACACTTGTGATCCAGGTCTTTAGGCTGGAAGACACAGGCTATTGATCCAGACTTTGAGGAGTAGTTGCTGTGAAAATCTTAGGCCCAGGTATGGTGGTCCATACCTTTAGTGCCAGGAATCAAATTTCTGCAAATTTCTGAGTTCAAGGCCATCCTTAGAGCAAGTTTTAAAAGCTTCATAGTAAGTGAGAAAAAGCTTAGGTCCAAGCATGATGGAACATACCTTTAAATTCAGCATTCAGAAGACTGAACCATGCAGATCTTTGAGCTCAAGTAGTGTCTACAGAGGAAATTCCAGGACAACTATGCTTAGATAGTGAAGGAGTTGGAAAACAGAAAGCTGATGATAATGTAATAGAACAATTAGCTGTGTTCCAGCTCCCTTAAGCAGCTCTAGCCATGTTGCTCTGTCTGAGAGTCAAGGGGCTAAGGTCATAAAATGCTTCCTGGGATAATTGAAAGGGAATCTGTAGTAAATGATTGAATCAATATACAACCCCTAAGAAAGTATCTTATGCAACATTAAAGACTAGGCTTTGGTCTACAGAGAGACCTATCTCAAGCAGAACACAGAGTGGTCTGCTTGCACCCATAACTGACTCCATGCCGTTCATATGTTGCTCTACTCCCAAACACCCCTTCCTCAGGACACTCTTCAAAGCTAAGGTTGGACCTCCTAGGCATGTAACTTCATGATAGTACTTCAAACCTAAGCTCCCAGCAAAGCCACAACTAGACTCCAAAACAAAGGAGTTATATGATGATAAAGGTCTCCTGTTTGAACTGGATGGTTTGGAGTTCATTATGTAATCACATAGGAGGGCAACGGCAGTGTGAATTCTAATTGGTTAATACATAGCCAGGTAACCCCACACTTACATACTGACTCTGAAGTCTTTCTTCCTCATAGGTTTTTTAAATTTATTTATTTATTTATTTATTTATTTATTTATTTATGAAAACCCACTTTGCTGCTGTGGAAGATGAATGTCATCCCAGACCTGTGACTTCATACCTTACCTAACCCCCCTCAAGACACTAGAGACAAACAAATATTAAAGTATGAGATTTCAAACCACTTGTTTCCATACACATTTGACCTCTGCACCAAGCAAAAATGTTAAATGCTAATGAGTATGCCAATAAAACTAAATTCTAGAAATCTAGCATTATCTTACCTAAAATTTTCTTTCACATGCTGCATGTTTCTTGGTTTTGATGTACCTATTATGTACTTTCTCCTCTAATTTTGTGTTCTCTTAAATTTTTAAATTCAACTTTAAATTCAATATATTATGCTACAATAATTTCTGTGTTAACAGCCTTTGCCAGCTGTGCTGACGTAAACCTGTAATTTCAGCACATGTGATAAGAGAAAGATTTACTGTGACTTTGAAGCCAGCACAGAACTCCTTAGTGTTTCTAGGTCATCCCAAGTTACATTACAAGACTCCAAGATACAATCCACAAACAACAAGAAACTCAGGAAGAAGGAAGACCAATGTTTGGATACTTCGATCCTTCCTAGAAGGGGGAACAAAATATCCATGCAAGGAGTTGCAGAAACAAAGCATGGAGCAGAGACTGAAGGAAGGACAATCCAGACACTGCCCCAACTGGAGATCTTTCCCATATACAATCACCATACCCAGACACTATTGTGGATGCCAGCAAGTGCTGGCTGACAGAGCCTGATATTGCTGTCTCCTGAGAGCCTCTGACAGAAGTAGAGGCTCATGGCCATCCATTGGACTGAACACAGGGTCCCCAATAAAGGAGCTAAAGAAAAGACCCAAGGAAGTGAGGGCCTTGCAACTCCTTAGGACAAACAACAATATGAACTTACTAGTACCCTCAGAGCTCCCAGGGACTAAACCACCAATCAAAGAATACACACGGTGGGACTCATGGCTCCAGCTGCATATGTAGCCGAGAATGACCTAGTCAGTCATCAGTGAGAGGAGATGCCCTTAGTCCTGTGAAAGTTCTATGGCCCAGGGTAGGGGAATGCCAGGGCCTGGAAGCAGGAGAGGGTGAGTTGGTGAACAGGGGGAGTGGGGAAGGAATAGGGGTATTTTCGGAGGGGAAACGAGGAAAAGGGATATCATTTGAAATGTAAATAAAGAAAATATCTAATAAAAAATAAAAATCAAATTTAAAACATAAAATACACTGTGATCATTTTATTGAGAAAAAACATTTATTGATGTTATTTACAATCTTCATAATAAAGATGGAAAAATACATGATATATAAAATGTTATATGCACAACATATATGCATCAATCTCTTTACAAAAATATTACTCATGAATATTCTCATAAGATTTTTATTTTTCTGTGTTTGCTATTCCTATTTGATCTGTAATGTGAAACCAAGACACAAAAGAGGCAAAAAAATCTAATGTGTTTTAATTAAAAAAAATGTTTTTAGGCTTGAGAAATGGCTCAAGTGTTTATAGTGCTCCCTACACAAGCATGAAGATCAGTGTGTGGACTGTAGCGCTCACAGTGAACACCAAGCCTGTCCTACGTGTATCTTTATATCTACCACTAAGCAGGGCCAGAGGCGGGAAAACGTTTAGGGCTTAGTAGCTGCCAACCCAGCCAAAAAGCCTGAGTTCCAGGTTTAGTACTAGCTATTACCTGAAAGAATAAGATGGAGAGTGATATATGGACTGTTCGTGTGCACACGGGTTCATACACATGTGCTTGTCCCACATGGACATGTAACACACACATGCACACGCACACATGCACACACATGCACACACACACACACACACACACAGAAGTCTTCGGAGAGGTTCAGTAACTCATGCTCTCCTTATTTATTTATTTATTTATTTATTTATTTATTTCCTGTTTTCTTCACAATAAACTAAAGTGACTCAGGAAGACTTCAAATATTCTATTTCTCCAGAGATAACTCAGAGGCCAACTAGAAAGAAAATGAAACAGACATTTTTCCAGGCTATTGTTTTGCTGTCATGGTAGCAGGAGAGATACATTATCACAGGAGAGATACTCTTCCTAGTTTGTCACCTCATAATTTCTAGTGCATGCCAATTCTCAAACCGGCTTGTCCTGAATTGTACCCAAAATTCCTAGTTTATCTACTTTTTAAGAAATTGGTGAACTGGTAAATCTAGCATCTATTAAGAACTATAAAATTGTAGGTGAGGATTATATATATGTGTGTTAAATAAAGTTTTCTAATATTTCTGTTTAAGACTAATAATACCCCATCGATTCTTTTTATCTGTCAGGTTTAATTAATAAGAATTTAATTTATAATAGTATTAATCTTTATATATATTTATATATTATATATTAATATATATATATATGTAATTAGTAAGTTTTGAAAATTAGTCATTTTTCTTCTACCAGAGTGATAATTTAGGGTATATTAAAGCCCTCCAATGTTTCCTCCATTCTTTGTAAAGACTCCTACCTCCACCTTCATTCCTGAAATCTGGTTATTGTAATCAGACAGCACAGCAGTGTCTTTGCAGAATGCTCTGTCAAAGGGATCTTGCAGACTTAAGTTCCTCTGTTTTTTATTCATCCCACGTAATGCTGTAGAGATTTGAATGCTTTGCTGTAGGTGACATTATCTGTTTATCTTTGTTGCCTAACACTTTTCTGTGATATGAATGTTACATAAGTGTCTGGCCATTTGCTCGCTAGCGGAAGTTTGGGAGGTTGCAGTGTGGGAATGCAGGTACTAAAGCTGGTATGAGTTTGCAAGTGTTTTTCTCTGAGTGGTCATATATCATGACTTCTTTGAGATGTATCTAGAGATAAGAATGTAGATTTTTTCCAGAAATTCTTTATGTAACTTTTAAGAAAGCATAACACTTTTTTTTTTTCTAAAATTGGACCTAACTAACATGTCGCGCACTCATTTCGCAAGCACTAAATTTTGTTGTCTCTTTGGTATGAACCACTCTAACATGTTTTTGGATATATTTTTGCTGTACACGTTCTTTATGATATTTTCTTAGACATTTTTCCTGTGTTTGTTTATAATGACAAATATTTTTTTGTGAAATGACTATTCAGATAGTTTAGCTGGTAGCTATTTTCATACAAAATTTTTTAATTGATACAATTTGTAAGTACAATGCCTTCTCTATATGAGATCATTTTTTTATGTTTAGTATACTTCAAAATACAAATATTATCACAGTGATTTTATTATTTAAGAATATACTATATTCTGTATCCTTCATTTTGTTAAAAAGATTTATTTATTATTATATGTAAATACATTGTACCTGTCTTCAGACACACCAGAAGAGGGCGTCAGATCTCATTATGGGTGGTTGTAAGCCACTATGTGGTTGCTGGGATTTGAACTCAGGACCTTCAGAAGAGCAGTCAGTGCTCTTAATTGCTGAGCCATCTCTCCAACCCCACAAATTAATTTTTTTTTTTTCAAAACAGGGTTTACTTGTATAGCCCTGGATGTTCTGGAACTCACTCTGTAGACCAGACTGGCCTCGAATCTGCCTCTGCCTCCCAAGTGTTGGGGACTAAAGGCATGCACCATCACTGCCCAGCCTGCATTCTTTTAAGAAAATTTGGTGTACATCTAACTTTCAAAACTTACAAACCCGATTGTCTAAACTGTTACCAAAGGACTGCACTTACTGTGAAATCTTTTGGGCTAGAGAATGGCTGAATGGAAGACAATTTTGTGTACAAGGCTCCAGGTTTACTCCCTGGAGAGATAAAGTTACAGAGGAAAGAAAATATGTAATTTATTTGCTAACTTTACTAAATATGTCAATTCATTCTATATATTCATTATACATCAATGAGGATAGTATATTAACTTTCATTCATCAGCTTTTTCTATATTAATTTTATAATGTTTAGGATCTCAACTGCAATGTTACTTGTGTATGGTTTGAATGGATACCCTTGACTTGCACATCATATAACCTTGCTTTTACTTTAATATACTTTTTAGCTTCTAAACCCCACATTTGATAGAAAAGGCTCAATATCTGTCTTCCAGAGTCTGATTATTTTGTGTACACACAGTGTTTTGTGGTTTTTTTGTTTGTTCCTTTTTATATTTCTTCTTTCTAGCACTGGAGATAAAACCTAATCCCTCACACACAAGTGCTGAACCACGGAACAACACCTCAGCTTGTTCCGTGTTCTTTTGATATCGTTAATCTAGTTGGAGTTCTCTTCTTTCATAGTCTGCTGAGAATTTTTATGAGCGTGTTTGAATTTTCGGATACTTCACTACTAAGTTTAATTTTTTTTCTTCCTAGTCAGTTGATATCATCAGTATAATTGGTCAGTTTTCACATGTTGAAATTTCTCTGTGCCTTTTGGGAAAGCCCAGCTTGATTACAATGTATTTGGTATTCAAAGACCTAATTGAGGGGCTAGATGTGTTGATATTTTGTTAGAGACTATTTTGTCTGTGTAAGTATGTGATATTTATCTTGTTTTATCTTTGTCTGATTTGTTATCAGTATAATTCTTATCTTAGGAAATTTATTATGAAGTCTTTTCCATGTTTCTGTATTCTGGGAAGGTTTTGTGGAATTGAATTGTTTCAAATTCAGCAGAAAAACAGCCTGTCCTAGAGTCCTTTCTGGTGGGAAAGTTATTAAGTGCAAATTCAATTACTATTTCAGATAAAGCTATGATCAAGTTACTGTTTCTTTTTCTCAAGTAAGCTTATATTTGTCAAATTTTTCTAAGTTGTTTAATTTTGCTATGTATCTTTCTCCAGAATATTCCAGAACTAGACTACTAATTTCTGTAGTCTGTCTTCTCATTTCTCTGTCTTGTTACATTGTCTCTTTTTTCCTTTCTTCTGATTAATCTAGTTTAACCTTTTAAAACTTGTTATTGGTATTAGAAAATTAGTTTTATTTGTTTCATATTTCATTCTTACATTTTATCATAGCTTTCTATCTTTTTACTCAGCTTTTGTCACCATCCACTAAACAGACTGATACAGGAAGATGGCCTTAGCCCAAGGACACAGAACCTGAGAACTATATGAAGATTTTACCCCAAAAACAACTCATAAACTTAGATTATTAAACTAATACAATGATCTCCACCTTAAGAAGTTGATCTGCTCTAGTTCATGTATTCTAAAATATTCTATTATTCATTTATTCAAAATATTTACTAATTTAAGATTTTTAAAGTAGTTTTATATTTATTTCATTCAAACTATTTGCTAATTGCCCTTGATTCTTCTGAAGCAATTACTGATTATTAGAATATTGCTTACTATGCAACTATTTTAAGATTTTGCAGATACTCTGACTTCAGGCTTAATCTATTTTACTATAGAACATAACTCTTGTGGTTTGAGATTTTTAAGTCTGTTGAATTATGGTTTATGGCATGAAATAACATATATTTGAAAATGGTTGTGTACACTGATGAGGTTGATCAAATTGTTCCATAATGTCAAATAATCCTCACTCACCAATCTCAAAAATCTTAATCCAGAATTCATCCTGTCCAAAGGAAATGCAGGGACAAAGTGTGGAGCAGAGACTTAAGGAAAGATCATCCAGAGACTGCCCCACCTGGGGATCCATCCCATCTGCAGACACCAAACCCACACACTATTGCTGATGAAAAAAAGGGTTTGCTGATAGGAGCCTGGTATAGTTGTCCCCTTAGAATCTCTGCCAAAGACTGACCAATACAGATGAGGATGCATGCAGCCATCCATTGGACTGAGCACGAGGACCCCAATGGAAGAGCTAGAGGAAGGACTAAAGGAGCTGAAGGGGTTTGCAAACCCATAGGAGGAACAACAATATCAATCAACCAGACTACCCCAAAGCTTTCAGGGACTAAACCACCAACCAAAGTGTATACATGGAAGGACCCATGACTTCAGCTGGTTATGTAGCAGAGAATTGCCTTATCTGGCAACAATGGAAGAAGAGCCCATTGGTTCTGTGGAGGCTCAATACCTCAGTGTAGGGGAATGCTAGGTCACTGAGGTGGGAGTAGGTGGAGGATGCACCCTCAGAAGCAGGGGTCGGGGGGAAGGGATAGGGAGTTTGTGAAGGGGATACTGGGAAGGAGGATAACATTTGAAATGTAAATAAATAAAACAACCAATAAAATTAATCCTTGCGTAAATAGAATAATTAGTTGTATACGCCACTTTTTATGCACTTGTGTATATTTCCAAACAGGATATCTAATTTGTTTATAATCATGGATGTACTTGTATGTATTTTTTTCTGATCCACTTTCTTGTTTTGTATCTTGAACTTATCATGAAGCATCATATAAGCTCAGAATTTCTGTCTCCCTATATAATATTCACCTTTTTTCTACAGTTATATTTATTTATCTAAAGTCTATATATCTTTATATTCATATGAACTCTCTAACTTTCATGGATTTCTGTTAGGTTTCCATATTACTTTTTCATTCACTTAACCTACACATTATA